>BDDC01001790.1:5306-17284 GCA_001662425.1 Chlamydomonas sphaeroides | reverse complement strand
GTGCGGCTTGGTCTGCGGGCGGGGTGGGGTGGGGGACGACGGCGGGATGGGTGGGGTGGGAGATGTATGGAGGGAGAAGCGGAGTAGCCAGGTTGTATCGGGGTGGGGGAGGACGTTGGGAGGGCACATGCAGCTGGCGCGCATGGTGCGAGGCGTGCACACAGAGCGACACAAAGGGCAGGCAGGTTCACTCCGTTGCCGGCACCGCGTGCCGCCCGGCTCTCCTTCCCGGCGACACACCTGCACAGCAAACTTGGGGTCCGCGGGGTCCATGGCCAGGTGCGCGGCGTTGTCGCTGAGGCACGCCACCTTCTCCTGCTTGAGCAGCGTGATCTGGGGGCAGCGCGAGCGGCAGGGCGCAGCACGGCGCAGCATGTTGGCATCTAGGCCAGTCGGCGCGGGCCGCGCCCTGCGCATCTGGCCTTGCTTGACGCCCTGGCAATTGCTGGCTACCATCAGCACGTCATGCGGAAGTGCACTACATAGCATATTAGCTCGTGTGCGTGGCACGGCCTGCCCCCACCTGGCCCTCCTCCATGCCAAAGTTGTTGTTGGCGCGGAGCAGCGCCTCGGTGCGCGCGTGCGTGTCGTCAGAGGTCATGATGGCCAGGGGCAGCTGGCGCTTGCCGCCGGCGCGGGCCTGCAGGCGGCGCAGCGGGGAGGCTTGCTCGTCAGATGTCCTGGACAACGGCTCGCACGTAGCTTGCACGTGCACCACGTCTTCTTTCATCGCCGTCAGCTGCCCACTAGCCCCAGGCCGCACTTGCGGCGTGCAGCACCTGGAAGCGTGTGGCCCCGTGGCCCCAACCGCCACCTGGCCTACCCTGGACGACCCGCCCCGCACCTGCAGCGCCAGGATGTACTTGACGTACAGCCCCAGGAAGGGCGTGCCCGTGGCGCACTCGGATGGCAGCGCCACCTTGATGCCTGGGGATCGCAAGGAGATGAGGGTCGCGGGAGGAGGGGGCCCCAGGGAGCGTTCAGCACCACTCGTTCGCCCGACTGGTCAGGAGCCGGGTGGTTCGCTGATCAGGCGCACAACCACGCGCTGCCAGCGATGATGAGGCCGCAGGGCGGCTTCAGCACGGCCCGCGTCCGCCCGTGTCCAGGCCGCTCCCCGTGCTCGAGCACGTGACCGCCGCTGTGGGCCCCTCCCCTCAAGCCTGACACACGCGTGGCAGGCGCGCGCACCCGAGTAGCCCAGGCGCTCGCCCAGGCCACCCGCCACCAGCACGAAGGCAGCGCAGCCCGCCTCCTGCGCACGCAAACGCACAGGTTGGGGGACAGGTGAGCCAGCTGCCGACCCGCAAATGCGCTGGCCCCAAGCCCGGGATGTCCCCCGGCGGCACCCACTCAGGCTGCCCAAGAGGCTCGGCTAGCTCCATTAGAGCGGGGTAGGGCGTGGCCCCGTGGCATACGCCACCGCTTGCCAACCACTGCCCGCTGCGTCCCCAGGCTGATGGCAGGAGCCGGCTGCTCTCACAATGGCGCTGCCCGCCCCGCGCCCAGCCCTCGGCTTGCTGCCTGCTGCTTCTCTTCCTGAGGCCCGGCCACTGGCCGGTTGGCCAGCTGCACTGCTTGGGAGTCCCGCAGCTGACGCCCGCTTCCCAGCCTGAAACCCAGCCCCGCGACCCAGCCGCTGGCCTGTTGGCTCGCTGCTGCTGCTGCTGCCGCCTCCCTTGGACCTGCACCTCTCCCAGTACATCTCTGCCATGGCCCCACCTTGAGCCCCGCCTCCTCCAACTTCATGAACTCGGGCGAGGCGAAGTCCAGTCGCACTCCGCTGGGCACCGAGGGCACGTAGCCCTCAAACGGGTTCACGCCTGGGGCAGGGCCCACCAGGGGGCGGGGCCACGCGCGTGTGGGCACACGCAGGCTTGAGCGACGGGCAGCAGCCGGCACGGACACCAGGCCCCGTGTGCCGCTTCCGCCTCATCCTGCAGCGCACAACTTGAGCCCCGCGTACCCCTGCCGCCTTACCCTGCTTGGAGTCAGCCAGCAGCTTCCGCGCGTTGGCCACATAGGCCGCGATGCCGCCGTGGTACGAGGCGTCCAGAGTAGCCAGCTGCGACAGCAGGCGCCGCTTGCCGTCGTCGTCGGTGCCTGGATGGTAGCGAGCAGAGGGCAGGGAGGGCGCCCGCCGGTCCTATGCTGTGCGATGTCGTCACTTTGTGGGTCACGGCACAGAGGGTGGCGATCGGCGATGCCGGAGTGCGAGAGGGTACGGCGGCATTGGGCGGCAGGGGAGCGATTTCACTTTCTGCGTGCGTGCGCCGAGCGGCACGCCAAGTGGCCGGTTGCGCGGGGCCGGCCCGTGCTCAGAGCGGCAGAAATGAGCAGCTCCAAACTCCTCGACGCACCCGGCGCCGGCCAGCCGGCAAAGATGTGACCCTGGTCTAGCTCCAGCAGAGCCGCAACCAGCTGCCGGTCCTGTCCATTTGGGTTGACAGGAGGTTGCGGCGAGGAGTGCAAGCAGGTGGCACAGGGTGAGAGAAGCATGTAACGTACCGGCAGGTTGGCTCGCACGAGCTTTAGGGTCAGTCAAAATTCTATGTGAATAAGAGAAGCCAACCTACCGTGTCCGAGAGCAGCGCCGCATTGCCCTTCAGGGCAGCGGCAACGGGGTCCGCGGCCGCAGCCGGCGCCTCAGCCCGGGCAGTCGGCGCGGCCGAGGCGGCAGCTTGTGCGGGCGCGCCATCCGCCTTAGCGGCAGGGGGTGCCTCATCGACTGGGACAGGCGCCGCATCGGCCTCTTTCGAGGCCTCTCCAGACTTAGCGGCGCTGCGTGCGGGGGCGGTGGAGGGTTGGCATGGGTGGCACGTCGCGTGGGGACGGGCGCCCGTCGCCACAGCTGCGCCCGCATACCTGGTGAGCTGGTAGGCGAGGTAGGCTCCCGCGCCGACAGCGACGGTGGCGCCAACGCCTGCAGGCGGGGCGAATCACAGACCGAATCGCTGGCTGAGACGAGCCCAGACCTTTCGACGTGAGCGATCTGCTGCCTCACCGAGTAGTACGGTGCTCTTCCGCACCATGATCACGGTATTCGCGACCAGGTAATGGAACCTTGAGCGGAAGGAGCTCAGCAAAGCTTCGGCACGGTAAATGCCAAGCGTTCACAGTTTTCGCTGACTCAATTGACTTGTGTTGTTGCTTAGTACAGACTACACGCGGCCGCGGAGGCGTTCGCGACGTGTGCAAGCATCGTGTTCCGCTGCATCGGCCGGCACGGAAGGCAACACCAGCTAGTGTCAGAACCACTACATGCATAATTTACGTACGCACTACCTCTTGAAGTTGCAGGGGATGTAGACGAGCTGTTTTTGCAATTGACAGACGCTGTGTTGCTGTCGCGGTCAGGTTGCCCCTCAGACCACTATACTTTCATCACTAAGCACCATTATAGAACGTAGATAGATCAACAACCAGGCCGCGCCATGGCGCGCGGTCGCCGGTGCTACTGCCTGGCCGTGGCGCTAATCGCTGCCGGCGTGGCCGTGCTGCTCCCGCTAGCCTACAGTAGCGCCGAAAAGGTGGATGCCATCATGAAGTGCTTTGAGGGGGAGAGCTGCCTCTCAAAACCCACGGCCTGGGAGCACTTCACGGACGACCTGCCGTCGTGCGTCACGGCAGCGCGGGTGTGGTGGTCGGACCGCACGCCCGGCCTACCTGTCACGCTCGTCACGCAGCTTTCAGCAGAGCGCCTGGACCAGCTGCGTGCGCAGTGCGCCACATGGCGCGGGCCGCTGGCCGCCGCGCTCTACGTGCCGCTGTTCAACCCCGACAAGAACGAGCTCAGCCGCGCCAACCAGCAGAAGCTGCAGGCGCTCGTGGCGTCGGCTGACGAACTCTTCAAGCGCATGGAGAGCGCCGCGGAAGAGGGCGCCGAGGGCGTCGGCAGCTGCCAGCTGCGCCTCATACTGCTCTACGAGGTGTTCACCGACGTCAAAGCGGTGGTGCTGTACCCCGTGAACACCATGCGCAACTATGCCCGACTGCTCGCCGATACCGACCTCATCACCAACATCGACGTCGATATGATCCCCTCCGTCGGCATCTCGGACGCGCTGGCGTCCGACGCCACGCGTAAGGAGTACGAGCAGGGCTGCCGTACGGGCGCCGTGTACGTGTGGCCGGCGTTCGAAAACCACTGCGGCGGCGTGAGCTACGCGGAGAACGTGGCGCTGGGCGGCCGCATGGATGTGGTGGGGGCGCTGAAAAAGTGCCTGCGGCGCATGCGGCCCAAGGCGATGGCCAGCCACAACTCCACCAACTACGAGCAATGGATCACGGCGGCGGAGCCGTACGAGATCAAGTACGGCTACCTGTTCGAGCCGTGGTTCCTCAGCTGGCGCTGGGGCACGCTGTGGTACGACTACAGGTGCGTCATGCGCCGGCGTGGAGCCGGAGCGCACGAGGCCTGGGTCCGGGGAGAACGCCGGGGCCGGCTGCCGCAAGGCGCGTGGCCGCCTTCGGCACGCGGCGGGGCAGCCTGTGTGCGGCCGGCGCGGGCGTGGCCGCTGGCCACAGGCAACCCTAGCGTTCTTTGGCGCAACCCCCGCTTCGCGTCTCTGCCATGCCCTGGCGCTTCACAGCTCCACCGGTTGGCCGCGCCCACCTCCCCTGGCCAGTCTTCCGCACATCGACGAAGATGCGCAGTACTTTGTCACCCTGTGGCCGCATGTTGGCATGTCGTGCGCTCCTGCCCCTTATGACACCCGCCTCGCCACCCATCATGCCCCGCGGCCAGGTACCGCGGCTACGGCAAGAACAAGATTGTGCAGGCGGCCGCCATGAACGCCACCGGCAGCCGCTGGTTTGTGTCCACGCACGGCTTCGTGGTGCACCGGCAGCACACCGAGAGCAAGGTGGGGCTGGCAGGGGTCGGGGGGGACTGGGTTGGCAGCAGCAGGGCACACCGAGCGCAAGGTACGGGGGCCGATGCCAGCGGCCTGGCGATGGCCTGCAAGGTCAGGCTGTCACGGCGGCCCAACTTGAGTTCCAGCATCAGCTGTGGACCACTTCCCTGGTCCCCTGGCAAGACACACAAGTGACGGCGCATTAGCGGTAACGTCGCGGCTTACGGTCTCGCGGCTCGTGCCAACCCTCCACACCCTGCCGCGCCCTCGCCCCTGCCTGTCAGGCGCGCAAGGAGTTCCTCAAGCAGAAGTTCAGCCGCAAGGACTTCGAGGCGCTGCGGGGCACGGTGTACGAGCACGTGGAGTCGCTGTGGAACGGCACCCTGGCGGAGCTGGCGGCGGGCAGCTACAAGGCCCGCGTGGAGCGCAGCTTCACAGCATGCCTCAAGTCGCTGCCCTGGTGGGACAAGGCATAGCAGCGGCGCCGCCGTGGCGCAGGTGGGGCTGACTGGGGGCCATGCGAAATAAGGAAGGCAAGATACCGGCTGGGGAGGGAGCGGCGCGCGCCGAGTATGGGCCGCGGATACCTCCAGCATGGGGTGTGGTGCAAACATGCAGGGGGGCATGGGCTGTGCGCTGTTGCGGCTCGCGCCCTGGCAGGCGCGCAGCACAACGAGCGCCTCGACTCGCGACCGGGTATCGGAGAGCATGCCGTGGCCGGAGGCGGCGCGGCTGGCGGAGGGCTGCGCACTGCGTCGGGGCCTCTTGTGCGGGGTGACTGTGGGATGACTGCTGACCGCGAGCGCGCACAAACAGGCACGTGGTTACAAGGGGCGTGACCTGGCTGGGGCAAAGGTGGGATGTATTCATGCTATCATGCGTGCGGATTGCGATACATTCTGTGCTGCGCTACCTGGAAAGCAGTGCTGTGTAGGACCTTGACTATCGTCCATGTGTCGAGCATTCAACAATGGGGGCGTGCGTCGAAATTGTGGTGACGGGATGGCGCTGGGCACGTTTGTGGCATACCACGTGACGGCTGCTGGTCGGCGCTTCGACCTTGGCGCGCGGAAGGGCGGGATCGAATGCGGCAGCTCAGCCGGCTGGCACTGAGGTGCAGCTGCCTCCGCACGAGGACGGAGTGGTGCCGGTGGTTGTCAGCGCATGGCGCGTGCGGCGTGTAGTGGCGGAGCAGGGGGCCACGCTGTGGGTGTAACCGGCTATCGGGGCCGTAAGCTGGTCAAGTCCGCCAACGCAGCATGCTCGTCCATTTGGATTTGGCATTCCGGGTTGGGTACAGGCAGCGGCCAACGGTCGTAAGCGGTTGTGCCGAGTTAATACAAGCATACCGCCGTCCGTTGGGCCACTGCGCGCGCGGCACGCCCCTGCGCCAGCGCGCCAGGGATGGAGTCCTGTACCGTCATGTCAGTGTCGCAGTCGGTAGCAGTCGCGGGCCCGCCCATGCCAACCCAGCCGTCACGTAGCCACACCCAACCCCGTCCACACCGTAAGCAACCGCCTGGTCGCCACCGCCCTCCCTAGTCTGCCCTGTCAACGCATCTTGGAAGGTGCCAGCCTAGCCGCTCGCCTCACCCAGCTACCGCCGACCACCCACTTGACTACGCGTCAGCATCGCCCCCGCCCTGCTCCCGCCGCCCGGCACCCCCCGTCCCGTCCTCGCCTCGCCGCTCTGCTTCCCGCTCGTGCCCGACCGCGCCCTCCTCGCCGCTGCCCGGCACCTCATCAGCACCCCCGCCGCCTCCCTCTTCCCCTCCCTCCCCGCCTCTCCGCGCCGGCCCCTCCTCTGGCCCAGCTTGCTCCCCACCATCCGCCGCCTGCCCACCAAACCCGCTGCCCGCCAGCCCCTCCAGGAAGGTGGCGGCGGCCGCCGACGCGGTCCCGCCCGACGGCCCCGCCGCGGCCTCGCGGTCCTCGTCGGGCGCCGCGCCCTGGCGCTGGCGCTTCCAGCGGTAGGCCGCCTCCAGCAGCTTGAGCCCGGGCGCGGCCGCCCCCTCCTCGGGGAAGATGTAGTCGTAGTACTCCTCCTGGCCCACCTGTGCCAGGCACCGCGGTAACGGCGCAGTGTGAGCCCTCGCGACCGACGCAGTGGATCGCGTGCACGCAGGGGGGGCTACTTGATGGCCAGTATGGGGACGCAGGGCAGGCACAGCTGCTACTGCTGCTGCTGCTTCCGATGCAGGCGGGTCCACCCGCCACCCCGCTGCTGCCCAGACCCCAAGCCCTCCATGTGTACACGCCTCTGCCCACAGCTGCCTGGCCCACCTCGTGGCCGTCCTCCGTGGTGACAGCCCGCTTGCGCTTGACGCGGCGCGGCATCTTCTTCTCCACCTCCGCCACATGCGTGCCGCGGTCCGAGCTGCGGGGATGGCAGCGGGCAGCGGGTGGCGGGCAGGGCCGTGAGCATGGCGCGATGGTCGCGATTGGGGGCGTAAGCCGGCACGGGCAGAAGCTGCGGTGGCGTGGGCATGCTCGGGCAACGGAGGGTGTCGTGTGTGTGGGCCTCGGGGCGCGGCCCTCTGGCGCTGGTGTCAAGGCCACAGTCGCCCAGGCACCGGGCGCCGCGCACCTCCAGTCCTGCTCCTGCTCAAAGGTCTTCCAGGCCTCAAGGAGCATCACCGCCTCCTCCTTGGACTCAGGCGCGATGTCGCGCAGCGTGCGGAACGCCTGCAGTGGAACGAGCACACAACAGCAATTACCTACTGCTAATAACAACAGCAATTGCGGCAAACGCATCGCAGGTGCCATGGCAGGATGCGCCGTAACAAACGGCCAGCTATTTTGTGGTTAAGGTACGATAGCTAAACAGTGATGGCCGCACGATGTAGCGCTTCTCTTACACAAACGCGCACACACCTGCTCGTACACGCCGCGGGCGCGGGCGGTGCGGGCGGCCACCGACTCGGGCCCATCGGCGGGCGGTGCGGGCGGCGGCTGCCTGAGGTCGGTACAGGGGGACCATGCAACAGGCGTGGATATTCGATAACGAGAGGCATGCGCCTCGTTCCTAATATCAACTGGCAGCGAACGCCCACGAGCCGCCCACGCTGCGTGCGGGACCCGATTGTTTCCCCGTCCCAGGGCCCCTGTGCTGCGCTCACCCCTCTTCGGCGCCCTCCACGGGCATGGGCGAGGCCTCGAAGCGCGCAAACGACAGCCAGACCTGCAGGCGCAAGGACGTAGGCAGTCAGCAGCAGGGGCACACACCAGTCATTTTGCAGGGAGCCTGCCGCTGCCCATGAGGATGCCATCCGTGCGGCACAGGACGCCCGGGACAGCCCGGTAGGGTTCGTCCAGCGGGCAGAGCGCGGCCCGCCGTCCGCCGGCCCCACCTTGACGTGCTTGGTGCGGTCCAGCAGGCGCGTGTACAGCACCCGCACGCGCTCACGCTCGCCCTCCGCGATCTCAAAATCAATGTAGGACTGGCGGAGGGGGCAGCGGGCAGCGGTTTGGGTCGGGCGGGTTTTGGGCCACGGGCCAGCGCAAGGCTAGCATGCGCCAGCTACACCTGCAAGCCCAGAACAGAAGCCCAAGCCCAGCACATATGCGGCGCAGCCACCAACCGGTACGCGGCGCCCTGCCCTGCCCCAATGCATCCTGCTAGCCCCCTCCGCGGCCCTCTCCCAGCCCTCTCCTCGCTGCCGTGCCCCACCTTCCAAAGCGCCTCGGGCATGTCGAGCAGCGGCTGCCCAATGGCCAGCTCGTACAGCGCCCGGCAGCGGCCCGCCTCGCCCAGCGAGCGCTCCAGGTCGGCGTAGCGCAGCCAGGCGCCCACGTTGCTGGGCCGCCACTCCAGGTACTTCTCGTACAGCTTGCGCACGCTGTTGGGGTTGGGGCAGCGTGCAATGCGCAAGTTGTGTGCTGCTCGCACGCGGTGTGGCGTCGGATGGCGCGTCGAAGCGAAGCGGCAGTGCCCAGGCGCCCAGCAGACTACATGAGTCTGGAGAACAGCTGCATGGATGCGACGCATGTAGCGGCGGTTGGCTGCTTGTCACGTTCCACGTGTGCCAATGCCTCACCGGTCTACGTGCCCCATGGTCAGCTCCAGCTCGATGTAGGACTTGAACAGCTTCTCCTTGGGGCACAGCCCCAGGCCGCGGCCCAGCAGCCGGCGCGCGCCCTCCACGTTGCGCTGCCGGATCTCAAACTTGGCAGCAAGCACCCACATCTGCGGACAGGAGCGGGCGGAGTCACACATCAGGCCGTCGCAGCGGCCCCAGCCCAGCGACGAGGCATGAAACAACTGCTTCGAGCGCCGAGACTTGTCAACGCTCAATCAGGTTTCCGGGGAGGGCCCGGGCACAGCGTTATGGTGCTGCACACCGCATCCCTCGGCTGGGGCCAGCCTCCGCCCCACCCTCCGCCCCACCCTCCGCGGCACCTTGGCAAACGTAAACTGCTTGTGCGGTATGAGCTCCAGCGCCGCGCGGTACACGTCGCGCGTGCGCTCCACGTCGCCCGTGTCCAGCTCCTCGAACAGCGCGTACTTGACCCACAGGTACACGTAGCGCCGCCAGAAGCGCTTCTCCGCGGAGCTGGGAGGCAGCTGCGCCACGGCGCGCTCGTACACCTGGCGCGGGGCGGGGAGGGCCCAGGCAGCGGAGGACACAGCGGGGAGGCGGCAGCGGGTCGTTGGTGTGGGCGAGGTGCGGAAGCAGGCCCAAGGGTACATGATGCTGGTGGCAAGGCGCGTGCACATGCAGGGACGGGCGACACGGCGGCTCTGGGGTTCAGAGGATGCGGGTGTTGCTGGGTACGTGCTGGGTAGAGGGGTGCGGAGGACAGGAGTCGCGCTGGGACCCCGATGACCCCTCGATGCAAGTGTGTTGCGTCAACCAGCAGCGCCGGCAACGTCGCCCGGCCGCACCTCGCGCGTGCGCTCCACGTCACCCGTGCCCTCCTCCAGCTTGATGTAGTCGAACCAGGTGTCGTAGTTGTACGGCGACTTGGCCAGGTCCTCCTCGTACTGGAACCTGTGAACGGGGCGCAGGAGCGCAAGAGAGGCCAGAGGGAGGTCAACGCTTCACACCGCAACGTCCCTGTGTGAGGGTGCACTGGTACCGGGTGTCGTTGCGGGTGCGCGCCTGCCTGAGCCCCCCTCCCGCCCTGTGCGCCCCGACCCCGTTGAGTGGGCTCAGAAGGAGCTTCGGTGTAGGTTAGATTTTCATCACGTCTTTGTCAGACGACGGTGAAATGTGGTTGGATCATCACCGCCCATGCGCGTGTGCCTGGTAGTATCATGCGTGTTGTGGAGGTTTGGCAAGTGCGCCCTGCCCTTGATACGACAGACGCGATCTTGCAGCACGAATGACGGCCATACCCCGGTCGCCTGGACGCGACACGCCATGGCAACGGCCCATGCTTTCACCTTGACCCCAGCAGCCGCCCTGTACCCAAAACCCCCGTGGCCCAGCCTCCAGGCCCCAGCCCCCCAAAGCCCCCGCCCCCACCTGCGCTTGCTGACCACCACCTGCTCGATGCCCTCCCGGTCGCCGTGCTGCTTCTCGAACGCCACGAAGCGCGAGTACAGCGTGGGGGCGGAAGACTGCGGAGTTTGGGGGGCGGGACACGGGTTGAGGTGTGCGCACGTGGCTGGTCGTACGCACCACATGACGGTTGGGCTGGCGGCGGTGGCGCCACGTGCTGGTGCCGGCGAGCGGTCAGGGCGCCATGCCCATGTGCGCGCCTCGTGCGTCCACCCAGCCTCAAGCTCGTGTGTCGGGCGCGCCTGCGCCTCTTCCAGCGCCGCCAGGGTAGGTTCGGTGCGCACCTTGGGGATGTGGTCCAGGGCGTAGCGGTAGATGGCGCGGGCACGCTCCACCTCCTTGGCCTTCTCCTCAAACTCCGCGAACTTGATAAAGAACTCCTCCTGCGGAGAAGGGGCGGGGGAGGGGGCGGGGGAGAGGGTTGGGACTCGAGCGCCGGTCAAGCCCCCCCCCCGGCCCCAAGGACAACCATACGCTTAGGCACCGCTCTCCATGCGCCCTCGTGTGCCCTGGCTCCGGCGGCGAAGCCACGCTCTGCGCGGCTCCGCAAACCCCGTTTGTCGACAACCTCATGCACCTCCTTGGGCCGCTCGCCCCGCCTTCTTGTCACTCTCGCCCCATTGCGGTCTGCTAATCGCACGGCACCCTATCCTCTTGCCAGATTTTGGCCTCGCCTCCGCCCCCTGGCCCTGCAGAGGCTGTACGCTGGCCCTGCTGGGGCCGACTGCCGCCTCCCCAAGGCTCATCGCCCCACCGCCTACCCGTCCCCACCCAGCTAGTTCACTTCTCCCACGCCCCACCCCACCCCCACCCCACTCTATGCCCCTGCCCGGCTGCAGCAGCTGCGCCGCCCCTGGCCCCCTGCCGGACTGGGCGACTCCCTTACTGCTACCCTCTACCCGCTCCCCTCTCCCCAACGACGCCCCTATTGCTGCCCTCTAGCCCCTCCCTCCCGAACGACGCCTCCAGTGCTGCCCCTCTACCCGCCGTCCCCCGCCCCACCGTCTGTGCGTCCTCGCCCAGGTCGTCCACCGCCCGCTCGTAGCAGCGCCGCGCCAGAGCCACCTCGCCGTTCTGCATCTCAAACTTTGCGTACCGCACCCACGCCTGTTGGAGGGGAGGGACGGTGGGGGCAGTTGGCAGGGGGCGGGCACGTGAGCCGCAGGCACGCCAAGCCACGCGCGGGGGCTCGCCCTGACAGGCGGCCAGGCACCGGCGGCCGGGCCGCTACCTTTAGGAGCCAGCACAGGAAGCCCCGCAGGAGGCGGCTGCGCCCCGCAGCGCAACCGCGGGCCACGTGCGCCCCCCTCGGCAGCAGGTGGCTATGGCGCACCCACCTTGACACTGGGCAGGATCTGCATGTAGCGCTCAAAGATGGCGCGGGCGCGGTCCAGCTCGTTGTAGCGCAGCTCAAACTGCAGGAAGGGCCGGAGGCGGGGGCGGCAGGCATGGTGGCAGGTGCTCGGCAGGGGCGCGCAGGCTCTGGGAAAGGCGCCCGCCCGCCTCGCGCTGTGAACCTGCACCCTGCCCAGCACCCAATGCTGCGCTCCTTCCACATGAATGCCTGCGCCGTCCGTCCCCATGCCCTAGTCCCTGCCCCTCACAACGGGTCCCCACC
>BDDC01001789.1:6058-20333 GCA_001662425.1 Chlamydomonas sphaeroides | reverse complement strand
CCTGGAGGGAGGGACGGGGAGAGAGGGCAAGGTAACCGGGTTGACGCGCGGAGCGAGGTCCTAGACCAGAAGCATGGGGGAAGAAGCTCAACATCAGCACTGCTCTGTCAGGGCCGTTCCACTCCTGGCCAACGTCTCCAAAACCAGCCCCAGCCCCAGCCCCAGCCCATCAGCAACACAAACAGATGGAACGCACCTGGTCTGCCAGTGCCACATGGAAAGGGTCCTCCGGGACCAGCCCAGCCAGCTTGGCAAGATAGCGGTCTGTGGAATGTATGGCAATAGGCTCTTTGGCTGCATCTATGCCACTTGCCTGATGTGCTTGCAGGTTGGGGAATTGCTTGGCACAAGCAAGTGCACCTACCAATGGCGCCGCTTTGGGCCAGCATCTTGCCATCGGGGAACTCCAGCACGGGTACCTGGCCGAAGGGGAACTTAGCCTTTTCCTCCGCCATGCTGGCAAACGTAAGGAAGACGTCCTGCCGGGGGGGAGGGGAGGACGGGCAGGTGAACGGAGAAAGCGTGCGTGCCGGCGTGCGGAAAGATCGCGGAAACGCCGCTCTTTATAACACCACAGCAGCAATCGCTTCAGCTTTAAGCTGCAAGAAGATAGTCGTCGGGCCTTCGGGTGACGCTGAAGATCGACATGCTGATCGACACCTTGCGCCGCAGCACCGACCTCATACTCAATTCCACCCATGCTCATGCACAGGCGCGCCACCTCGGCGCGGCCAGGAAGCGCGAAGTAATAAAGTCGGTGCTTCTGCATTTTGCAATGGTGTTGTTAGTATCCGTGTGCTGATCTGCGAGTGATTCGTCAAGCGCAGTTCATACGCTCGAATAGAAGCTCTGGCGACAGAGGTCGCCGGCGGCCGTGCGTTAAGGTCCTAAGATACGTACAGCCGCACTGCCGCAGCACGCGGAGCATGCCTCCGCCCAAGGCACACAGGCTGAAACACATCAAGCAGAACACGTAGTGTATTGATGCATTGCCGAAGTCGGTGGTTGAGGTTAACCGACCGCCTCTTGCACGGACCGCACGTCGCGCCACACCGAAGTAGTTCTTGGCAAATTGTAGCAGCGGCAATAAGGGACGACCTAACGTTGCAAAACGCAACTTAACGTTTTTTCAATACGGCAGGGGTCCCCTCTAGGCACTTTCGACGTGAATGCAAATGCTTCCGCCCCGTTTCCTACGGAACGGGGCAAGCCAACACGGACTCCCTCCGCGCCGCCCAGGCTGTCAGACCGTTGGATGGCGCACTTGGGCTGGCGGCAGCTGCGGCACTCGTCCCTTTGGGCAGCATGGGCGTGAGCATGGAGTGCAGTGCCAGCCGGTACGTTGCGTTTCCCGCGCCCTAAGCATTGACGCAACACGTTAGCCTCCTGCTTCCAGCGAACTCCCCCCGCTGGGCCTATGGGGTCCAGCGCCCCTGCGCAACAGAGCATTTCACCGTGGCTCCTGCCGTCCCCTGCCTTGCCCCAAGCGCCAGCGGCGCCATCCACGGCTTCGCTGGTCACGGGCCCCGCCCTTGGCCCCCCTGCGTAACTGAAGCCATGCAGGGTGCTGTAGGCAAGCTCGCGCGCAGGTGATCTGGCTTCCTCGGTAATAAAGTGGCACCTTACATGCTGTCTCGGCGCTTGCCGACTCCACAAGTCAAAGTAGGATTTGCGAGAGCGCAGGAGTTCCAGAAAGTCCCAGAGCGCTGGACCCGCCTTCAAGTATCTCGCCTTGCACCTCCCCTGCCACAGGCACCGCAGCCTGCACCTGCCGTCGCTGCACCTCCTGCCCCGCAGCAGTGCCTGCAGCAGTCACCAACAGCAACCCAGCCGGCTCTGCACCCAGCTGCCTGGAGACGCCGCACAAGGCACACATGCGTGTTGGCGCGCGTCCATAGGCCGCTCAGATGTACTGCCGTACAATCAGCGTGCATCGACTCAACGCACATGCGCCCACGCTGCAGTGCACGCAACCAGCCACAACGCACAGCAACGCACAACACACAAGCAACACTTCATTCTTCCACGTTCTCTAACTGAAAGTGACACACAACGCAAAACGCAGCCGCCCCTCGTACACCGCACGGCATGCACTGTCAGTTCCCAGGGAGTGGCCTGCCTCATGCCATACCTGGCCGCCCCTCCCACACCGTAACCCACCCCCGCTTCGACAGCTCCCCGTCCTCAGGCGTCCGACAGCTCCCGTCCTTAGGCGTCCGAAAGCTCCCTCCTCAGGCGTCTGGCTTAAACCTGTCGCAGCTGCGCATGGGTGCAAGGCTTCGCCTCTGCTCGCCCCTGCCGCCCCCTGCGCCCAGACAGCGACAGCTCGCGTGCAATCACGCGTCCGGCTTGAACGCGGCCCGGCTTGCATCGCCGTGCTTCTCGTAGAACGCCTTGACGCCCGGTTCGGAGGCGATCTTGTTGCGATGCGCCTTCAGGGAGGGGATGTCGTCGAGCAGGGTCTTGGGAACACCTGGAAAGGGAGGCAGGGGGCAGGAAGATGGGTGCACCAGCGGAGGGGTGGGGACGGGGCCAGCGCCGCGTCTTGGGGCACTGTGGCACAGCGCGGATGGCGGTGCAGCAGCTCTTGGCGCAACGCATCGCCCAAGAATGGGGGGTGGGTGGGTGGGTGCGCTGGACGCAAACGGGCCGCGCGCTGTCAGAGCCCCGTGGGGCCGCTGCGGCGCTGCTGCCGCCCCGCCCCGCCAACTCACTGCCGTACGTCCCTTGGCCGCTGCCCCCTGGCCCCACCCGACCCCCTCTCCTGTCATCAGGCGCCCCTCAAACCCCCACTCACCATCCAGTTGGCCGCCGGTGAGGCTGGAAACCATCGAAAACACCGCGAGATCGGCGAAGCTCAGCTTACCGCCGGCGATGTAACCGCCCTCCTGTGAGCAGGAGAGGGAAGAGGGAGGATATGTATGGAGTCAGCAGTGTGGAGCGAGCACCGGTCACACATGGTTGAGGATCTGTGTGCCGAGGCGTAGCAGCAGGCGACCCACATCGCATACCTGCCCGCCCTATCCCTTCCCCCTCCCTCCCACTGCACGCACCACCAGCTTGGCCATGTATCGCAGCTTCTGCGTGGCCTTGCCCTCGGGGCCGAACATCTCGGCCAGCGCCTTGGTGCGCTCCTCGGCGGGCCTGGGGAGGGGCAGGATGAGGAGAGCACGCTCAACCGATGTGAACGAGGGGCAGGGTGTGCCAGCACACATTCACGCTGACCGTCGCCGGCCGCTGGCTCCAGGCTCAAGATATCCTGCGGTGTCCGCACCTAGACCCCGCGTTCTCCCCTCGCTGCTGCCTCTCACATGTGCCAGGCCGGGATAATCACCTCCATCAGGTCGCCAAGCAGACCCACAGCCTGCAGGCACGCTCGGGCGAGGAGGACAGGCCGGAGATGAACACGGCGGAGGTCGATAGCTCAGCCAGCGAGCCGTAGGAGCTGCCGCAGGCTAAAGCACTGCCTGGTGCCTGGTCAACAGCACTCCCGCTCACACACACGTTGTGCTTATTTATGAACACACACCTGGTCGGCCAGTGCCGCCTGGAAGGGGTCTTCCGGGTACAGCCCAGCCAACTTGGCCACGTAGCGGTCTGTGGCAGGAGGAGCGGGGGTTGGTGGTTCAACGGGAGATCGATGGTACGACGCAGTCGCGTCAGTTTCCCAGCACCTCTCGAATGCAACGTGCTACGGCGGTAGCGCGCGTCTGCACCCACCGATGGCGCCACTCTGGGCCAGCATCTTGCCGTCGGGGAACTCCAGCACGGGGACCTGAGCGAACGGGAACTTGGCCTTGTCCTCGGCCCAGGTGGCGCCCGAGACGTGCACATCCTGAAAAGGATGGCAAGGGGCAGTAAGTAACAAGGGGGAAAGGGGTTGAACGTCAGACACGGGAAATGTGCGCGGTCGTCCAGCGCACAGATGAAGGCCTTCGCACACGCAAGGCCTTCCAGCAGCTGTGAATAGCGAGATGCGAGGTTCGTCGGGACTTCGGCGTCCAGAGAGATCGAATTTATCAACGCATCTCGCTTGCCCATGATACCCGCGCGACGCCACACCGACCTCGTATGGGATGCCGCCCATGGTCATGCACAGGCGCGCCACCTCGGCGCGGCCGGGAGCGGGATAGTAATGAAGCTTGTACATATTACGCTGTTGCTGTTGCTGTGGACACAGTCGCTGCTATGAGTGTTAGATGTGCAACAGCGGCTGACAACGGAAAGCTCTGCATGATGTTGTCTCCAACTTCCCCTTGAACGCCGTACACCCTCAGCACACACAGCACGCCGAGAAGCTGGCGACCAACTGACTTTCTCACTGCGTGGCCTTCGCTCCCAATGAACTCAATCATCGCAGCGGCCAACTTTACTACACGCTGTGCCGGCCTCGCAAATCCTACCTGCTGCGCTCTCGGACCGACCCACACGGGCCCTCGGCACTCGGGCCTCCCTTGCTCCGTACGCGGCAGCGCGTCGCCATGCTCTCGCCAAGGAGCCTCGCTGCCCGGTTCCGCCTCGTGGCCACATGCCTCGCGGCGACGGCGCTGCTGCTGCCGCTCCCAGCGGGTGCGCAGAGCGCGCCGGTGGGCTCCACTGCACGCGCAGCTGGTGCAGGGCCGGCCTCGGCCGAGCCCACGGCTGACGACATCGCCGCGGAGATGGCGGCGGGTGCGGCGGCGAGCCGGGTCTCGCGCGATTGCGGGTCGCTATTGGGTTGGGGGCCTGTGAAGGGACAGGGCGGCCCCGCTTGCCTCTCCCGATGCAGGGTTGCACCTCCCCAGCCCCCGCGTCCGGCCTGCCTGGTGCCCGCTGCTCCCGCTCCCCCCACCGCAGCCTGGCGGTCGCTGCTGGGGGAGTTGGAGCTGCTGGCGGCGGGGGCCCCGCAGGGGTCAGCGCAGCAGTGGGCCGCAGGGCGGCCGCAGGCCGCGCCGCAAGCGGGAGCGGGACGGGGCGAGGGCGGGCAGGCAGGGGCAGAGGCAGGCGCGGCAGGGGCGGGGAGCGTGGCAGCACCCGTGTCGCAGGTCGCGGCGCAAGCCCCTGGCGGCGACCCGGCGGCCAGTGGCTCGAGGCCGCAGGGCGCTGGCAGCGGGGTGCCCGGCCCGGCGGCCCCCGACGACTTGCGCGGGCTGGGCCTGGACCAGGTGGCTGCGGGGGCGGCGGGGGAGGTGGCGGCGGCCCTGGCCAGAGGCTGGCGGGGGCAGCAGGGGGAGGGGCAGGCGGCGGGGCAGCAGGGCGCAGAGGGCGAGGCCAGGCAGCCGCACGGGGCGGGGCGGGCGCAGGAAGGCGGCAGCAAGGGCGGCGGCACCGGCGGCCCGGCGGCGCGGCGGCGGCTGCAGCAGGCGCCCGCTTCCGGCGCCGTTGGCGAGAATTACGCCAACGCGTTCCGGCTGGTGTTTGGCAACTTCTTCGACCTGGCGGGGCAGGGTGAGGGAGGGGGCGGGAAGGGAAGGGGCAGGGGCAGGGCTGGGAGGGAAGGGGGGAGAAGGGGGGAAGGGGAAGGGGGGCCTTGTACGGGAAGGGCCGGCCATGCACATTACACGTCCTCCTGGTCCCTTGCACCTGAACCTTCTTTCCCCCCCTTCCGACACACATGCACACCTTCCCCATCCATGGAACTGCCCCCAGCCCGGCGCTACTTGGCCACGCTGGCGGCTGAGGCCAACTCGCTGCTGCTCAACCTGGACTGGATACGGGTGCGGGGCGAAGGGGAAAGGGAGGGCAGGGGCAGGCGGGCGTCGTGCGTGCCACGGCAAGCACGTGCCGCCCTGTCTCTCCTTGCCTGCCTATCCCGCCCCTGCGCCCCCCCCTCTCTCCAAGCCCAGGCCACCAGTGCCAGTGCCCGCCCCAACCCCAACCCCACCCCAAGGACCTGGCCTACCTGGCCACCGCCCCCCTGGACAACATCGTCAACTCCAACCCCTTCCCGCTGCCGCAGAGCGAGGAGCAGGCAGGTGGCGTAGTCGGCCCTCTGCCCCTGTCCGTGGTGCCGGGGCGCCCCATGCCTTCTCTCCCCGCGCCTCCCCCCCTGCTGCCACCGCCACCGCTGCGCGCCCATGCCCGCCTGCTCCTCCCCCGCCTACCCGCTCGCACCTTGCCCCCTTGCCCCATTCCATCTCTCCGACGCCCACCACTGCCTCTCGTTCCCCGCCCTTCGCGCACCCCCCCGCCCTCCGCCCAGCTGCGGTCGCTGCTGACCACGGCCCTCAACGACTTCTGCACCCCCGAGTCGCTGACGCCGTCGCAGCTGCTGCTGGGCGAGTACCGGGGGCCCACCCTGGGCCTGGCGCTCAGCCCCGCCAGCTGCCCCGTGCGGGTGGACAACGCCACCGGCAGGTGAGGGCCGGAGGGTCGGAGGGTCGGAGGGTCGGAGGGGGGAGGGGGAAAAGGGGGGAGGCGGGGTTGCTTGGGTCCGAATTGACAGGGGCTGTTGGCAGGCTGCGGCGGCAGACGGTGTGGGCACGTGGGCAGGTGGGCAGGTGGGCACAGGGCGCGGCCCCATCCCCGCGTCGCTCCCACTGCCCCAGCGGCCTCGCGGCCACCTCTCCTCCTCCCGCTCCTGGCCCCACACCTCAGGCGCAGTCTGGACTGGCCCGCCTGCACGCCCGCGCGCTTCACCATCACCACCACGCCCGGTGAGGGGTTGTCAAGGGGGACTGGCGTCGCTTGGGTGCCTGGGGCGCAAACCTGGGGCTGCCTGGTGGCGCCAGACCGGCGGCTCGCGGGAGGCTGCATGGCGGCCACTTGCGCCCCCCACTGCCCCCCACTGCCCCCCACTGCCCCCCCACTGCCCCCCACCGCCCCCCAGCCCCCCCAACTGCCCCCCACTGCCACATCCACGCAAGCCTTTTGCGACGCCATTGCCCCGTTGGCCCCGCCATGCCATCCCGCCCCGTCCCCGCGCCGCCCTGCCCAGCCACGTACACGGGGCCCCGCTACACTGCGCCCACCTACACCGACACGTCCTGCCGCGTGAGCAGTGCGCTGGGCTCGGACCTGACGCTGCGCTTCGGGGGCGGCGTGTCCACCTCCACCTTCCGGTGAGGGGGGGAGGCGGGGGCCGCTGGGGCTGCTGGCGGCACGAGCAGCCGGGTGGGGGGGGAGGGGAGAAGCGAGCGGCCGCTGACACTATGGCCCGGGCCTCCATTGGCAGCAACCAGATCCAGGGCCAGGGCACTCACCGCACGCAGCGTGGCCCCTCGCACGCCACGAACCCAAGCTGCCTTTCCCCCCTGCCCCCTCTGTATCACCCTCCCCATAGCAAGTCCGCCCGGCAGCTGGACATCGTGCCCGTGCTCAACCAGTTCTTCTTGCGGGTGGGGTGGCGGGGTTACAGGCGCAGGGTCGGGAGCTGCACTGCCCTTGCGCCTAAAGCAACACCCCCTCCCCTTCGCCATGCCAACTTACTCCCCGCTCCCCTCTACAGGGCCAGTTCAGCCCCTTCACCGCCGACAACCTGGTCTCGCGCAACGTCACTGGAGGGCCGGTGCTGCAGGACAGCGACACAGACCCGCCGCCGCCCGGCTCCGGCACCGCGACGGCGATAGTGCTGCGCTCGCCCGCGGCGGCCGCAGCGGCGGCGGCAGCCCTGCTGCGCGGATCCGGTAGCGGCGCCGGCGGGGACCTGGAGCGGCTGCGGAACGAGGCGCCGGCGGGGTACCAGGTGCAATTGAGCACAGCGGCGGCGCCACCGGCTTCCGCACGACGGCCGCCGGCGCCGCCGCGGGCCAAGGCGCCACCGCCGCCGCCACCAGCAGTCAACGCCACTTCGGGCAATGGCAGCGGCGGTGCCGGTGGTGGCGACGGCGGTCAACACGGCGAGGGTAAGGGCGAGGCGGTGATGCCGTACGACCGCACCCCCGCTACACTACCGCCGCAGCCGTCGCTGCCAGCGCGGCTTGCTGGCCAGCAGCCTCCGCCACCGGCGCCTCCGCCCATGCCACGTGCAGCGCCGCCGGCGGGTGGCCGCTGGGATGGCGCTGACCCGGACGACATCCTGCCGTACAAACGACGGCCTCCACCGCCGCTGGCGTCGGGCCCCCACACGCGGCCGCCGCCACCGCCGCACTTGACGCCAAAGCAGCAAGGCGCGGGGCCGGGCCACGAGGGCATCTTGCCGTACAACCAACCGCCGGTCGCGACCAGGGTGGGTCCCAGGCCGCCGCGCTCGGCACCACCCCAGCCGCAGCCGCAGCCGCCACTCAAGCCCCCGGAGGCTGCCGGCGGTGACGACGATGCGCTGGTGCACAACCGCCTCCAGCCGCCGGGACCGCCGCCACGGACGGTTGGTCAGCCCGATGTCGGCGGCGGCAGTGAGGGCAATGCGGTGCTGCCCTACCGCCGCCCCCCTCCTCCCGCGCCAAGCCCGGACCGCCAGACGGAACTCCCCAACGACGAAGGGGAGTCGGGCCGGGGGCAAGTGGTGGGTGGGGAGGGCGTGGAGGTGTACCGCCGCGGGCGGGGTCCGCCGCCCTTGCCCTTGCCGCGGCCGTTGCCACAGCAGCAGGACGCGGCGGAGGGGGCGCATGGGGGGCCGCAGCAGGAGGAGGAAGAGGAGGGCGCAGCTGCTGGGGGCGGAGGGTAGGGCGGCGGAGGCTAGGGCGGTGGGTAGGGCGGGGAGGCAGGCCACAGTGGCCCGGGGGGTGGGCGGTGGAGGTGGGCGATGGCGGTGGCCGGCGGGTGCCGTATGTGCTCGCCAGGGTGAAGGGGGGCCCGCCTGCGGGAGCTGTAGCGACGAGGAGGACCTCCTACCTGCTAGTGACCACCGTGTGCTGCAGCGCGCCGTCCGCGGAATCATCATGGTGGGTTCAGCTACATTGCATGGCCCGCTCGCCTGCAACCACGACAGCCGCACGCCGATGCGCCGGGTCGCCCTTGCGCCGCCCCCTCCTTGCCCCCTCCTTGCCACCTCCTTGCACCGCTCCCACGCTGGACCCGCACCAGGCTTCCTGCGGTGCGGCGCCGCGCTGCACAGCAGGCGGCGCCACGTGCCTCGCAGGCCCCGCCACGCGCCTCGCACAGCGACGGCAGCATAGCACGGCACACGCCGCCCGCCGCTGCCCGCGTCCTGGCGCCCATATGCGACGCAGCCCCTCCTGCACCCTCGACGCAGCCCCTCCTGGTGCAGCACCCGCCGCACCCAGCCCAGTCCAGCCCTGCACGCATACGCCGCCCGCCGCTGTCGGCCTCAGATGAAGGTGGGCCGCTTGCGCCGCTTGTTGCGGGCCGCCTCCCGCGCGTCCTCGTCATCATCGCTGTCCTGCTGCGGCGCCGGCCGCGCGCCCGCCTTGCCACCCGGCCCCGCGCCGCCCCCGGCCCGGCCGCCGGCCCCGTCCTCGTCCTCCTCCCCGTCGTCGCTGCCCCTGCGCCCCCTCGCCGCCCCCGCCGCCGCCGCCCGCTTTGCCGCCTCCGCTCTCCGCTTGGCCTCCTCCTGCCGCTTGCGCATCTGTTCTAGGATGTGGGACTGCAGGCCCTGGCCCTGGGGGCGTCAGACGAGGGGGTTCCAGGTTGGGGTGAGCACAAGGGACGAGAGCGCAGTTCACAGGTCCTCCCCTGCCCTGCCTTCCCCTACCTTCCCAAGCTGCCCGCACCCACCTCCTGCTTCCGCAGCTCCCGCGCCCGCTCGTTCTTGGCCGCATTCTGCGCCATGCGGGTGCCCAGGTCGGCCCCCGCCTCGCTGGCCTCGCGCCGCCGCCGGGCCTTGTCGGCGGCGCCGCGGAGCACGTCCTCCTAAGGGACGAAACGCGGGGGTGGCGGGGGCGTGTGGCAGGGCCGGAGGCGGGCGGGGTTGGGCTCGCACTCGCGGCGGGGGTCACCGGTCCGCACGGCCTGCCTGCCAGCGGCTTGATATCTCCCCTCCCCTTCCCTCCCGCCCTGCCTCCCCGCCGTGGGGTCCTCGCGGCATGCGGTGGCAGCCCTCCTGTCTGCGCACCCTGCACCTTTCCCTCCCTAACCACGTGATCACACTCAGACGGCTTTCCCTCACTCGCTTTGCCCTCTCTCGCCTCCCTGCTGCTGCGCGCTGCTTACCCGCGAGGAGGGGTCTTTGAGCATGCGGTGCGCCTTGTTGAGCACCTCAAAGGCCTTGCGCGCCTCCTCGTCACCCTGGTTCTTGTCGGGGTGCACCGCTATGGACAGCTTGCGGTAGGCCTTGCCCACCTGCGGGGGCGAGGGGAGAGGAGGGGAGGGCGGCGGGTGCCAGGTGGCTGGAGTCTGCATGGTCTGGTGTGTGAGAGCAGGTGGCGGTTGTGTGTGGCGGCTGCCGCGGCAGCGGCCGCGGTGGTGGCAGTCACGTCAGTGGCGGTGACGAGCCCCGCGCAGCTGCTGTCGCCATCGCACATGGCGGCGCGCGCTCCGTGTGGGCCCTGCCCCACGGAGCCCCTGCCCCACGGAGACCCTGTCTTACGGAGCCACACAGAAGCCAGTCCCAGCTGGCAGGCATCAGTGCTGGCCGGGGCCGGGGCCAGGGGAGTGTGCCGCACCACCTCCCCATGCCCGCGTCTCGCACGACGAGGTGCTCCGGCAGTCGGAGGGGCAACCGGTGCTCCACATGCCCCTCGTTCTGGCGGCCATAGGCCAGGCCACCACAGCTGCCTCGCACCTGTCCCCAACCCCTTCCAAAACCCCCCTCCGCCTCCCCCCCACCCCTGCACGGCCCACCTCGACCTCGGTGCAGTTCCACACGGGGCGGCCCAGCTCGTCGGCGTCGGGGTCGGGCAGGCCCAGCAGGCTGGGGTGGCGTGCGTGTGGCGGGAGAGGCGCAGGAGGGGGGCGCGAGGGGCATGGGCAGCAAGGGGGCGAGGGCGGGGCTTGGCAAGGCGCCAGTGGCGCGCGACCAGGGAGGTGTGGGCTGTTGCCACACGGCGGCCGCCGCTTGGCCAGCCTGCGTCCTCCGCCCCTTGCCCCTCCGAGCCCCGTCTCCTACCCCATCAGGGCCCGACCCCCTTTCCCTCCCAGAAGCTTCCCTGCCTGAAGTACTCCTTGTCCTCCCATGCCTTGAGGATGCGCTGCGCCTCGGTCATGGGTTTGGTCTCCGCCTTGGCACCCGCCTTGGCACCCGCGCCATCCTCTTCGCGCGCGAGCTGCGCCGCAAGCCGCTCGAAGGACGCCAGGGCTGCGGCGCTGGCCCGGCCGCGGACGACACGCGCGACGCGGCGGTCAAGCTGTCGACGCGGGTCACAACGAGTACTTCAGGGTAGGGGCGACAGCGTATATGTGTGCAACGTGCAGGCAATGAACTAGTACGTAGCGGCAAGGGCGAGGTTATGGCGCGTATTGTCGCCTGATGCAGACAGGAAGCTCGCCGAGCGACGAGGCGTCTTACCTGCAGCGACCGGCTCAGTAATACACCTATTCCATAGCGTATCGCATTAACCTTCGCAGCAGTAACTACTGTTTTAGCTTTTTGCCATTCGGCATTGCACCCTATCCATACTGCAGCTTCAACGAGCCCGCGTTGCACATCAGCTGCCTTATGACCGGTACCTCTGCGGCTTAGGTCATGAGCGGCGTGCGGCCACGACGGCGTGGCTCGGCGGCCTGCTAAGGCCGCTGTTTCTGCAGCCACCCCTGCCCCTACCCCGCCCCCCGCACCTCCCCACCGTCCACCCGGCGCCATGCTCCTAGGAGATGCTGTCACTTCCTGCTTTATTGCGGCCGTGTTCGGCTCCTTTGCGGTGCTGGGCCTGCGCTACCTGTTTTATGTGAGCCATGGCCAACCCTCACCGAAGCCTCCCCGGCCGCCGCTTGCTCCCCACCACATACGTCGTCGTCGCGGACTAGGGCCAGCAGTACCGCTGTCCCCATAACCACACCCCTGAATTTTTGCCCTCCCTCCCACGCAGGTGGCCGTGTCTGAGCGGCTGCGGCTGATGCTGCGGCGGCGCGGCCCCGGGCTGGAGATGTACACCCCCGTGGTGGCCGAGGAGCTGTGGGAGGTGGGCGGGGCTGCCATGTAGGCTCACGCGCGAGCAGCCGGGCAAGGCTGGAGCCGCGAGAGGGGGAGGCAGCCGGGGCGAGGGCTCTGGGCGGTGAGGTTGGCAGGCGCGAGGACGCGCGCTACTGATGAGGGTTGGGGCGGGATGGGAGTCGCCAATCGGAGGATGCGGGGGCCGGAGGATGCGGGGGCCGGAGGGCCGCGGACGTGGTGCGCTGGCGCGAGACCCGGGGCTTGAGATGCGAGGAACCATGCGACAGGGAAGGTGGGGAGGCGGCGGGCCGTGTACGCCGGGCGCTGCCAGGGCTGCCTGCCGCCTGCCCGGTCCCGTGGCCGCGTGGCGCGTACACACGTGCCCCCTCCTGCCCCCGCGCTCACATGGGCGCTCCCTCGCTCCCTCCCTCCCTCCCTCCCTCGCTCCCCCCCTCCCTCCTCCCTCCGCGGCATGCGCCCACGCACTCAACAGGGCCTGGGCTCGGCGCTGCTGGTGGCCGCCTCCGCCTGGGCGCTGGCACGGGGCGCCAACGGGGCGTGCGGCCTCACCGACACCCGCGGCTGCTTGGGCGGCTACCCGCACGGCCAGCACCGGCCCGAGGTGGACGGGCTGCTGCTGGCGGCGCTGGCCTGGTACACGCAGGTGAGGGGGCGGGGTTGGGGCGGGGAAGGGAGGCGGACAGGAGGGGGAGGGGAGAGGGACAGGGGAGCGGGGGAAGGGCGGGAAGGGGATGCCGTCACGCCGCCACGGCCCGGAGGAGGCCTGCGAGGTGGTGTGTGTGGGGGGGGGAGGGGGGAAGTATGGCAGCGCGCTGGCCTCGCACACGCTGGGGGAGCGCCAGGGAGGCGGCCGAGGGGCTGTCGGGCGGGCACTTGCGTGCGACACGGAGGGAGGGAGGGAGGGGCTGGCGGCGCACCGTGCTGGCAGAGGCGAGCAGGCGTGCGGGGGCAGCGAGATTGGACAGCGAGGCAGCAATGTGTACCGTATGAGGCGTGCGAGTGTGTTGGGCCCGTCGCTCGAACGCCCGCTCACCAGCCCTCTCCCCTCCATCCCCCGGGCGCTCTCCTCTCGCCGCCTCAGGCGACCACCAAACACTGGTTCGGGCTGGGCCGGGTGCAGGTGCGGACAGGGAGGGAGCGGAGGCAGGGAGCGGGCCACTGCCGCCAGCGGGGGGCGGGGGCTGCAGCAGTAGGGCGCAGGGCGGCCTCACCGTCGGGGCTTCCTACGTGGGGTGGCCTCCCGCTGCCTCCGGCCAGCCGGGCGCGTACCGTTGCTGGCGGCGGGAAGGTGGGCGGCGCTGCGCACGGTGTGGTGGTACGTAAGCCCGTGGAGGGAGGGGCAGGTGGCATGCGGGGCCTTGGAGGCACTCGCAGCTTCCGGCAGGGCCAGCGCGCTTCTATTCCCTGAAAGCCGCACCCTCTCGCCGCCCTGCGCCTCTTTCTGTCCCCTCCCCAACCCCTTTCCCCCTCCCCTCGGGCACCAGGGCCTGGACACGGCGCTGCACCACGCCTTCACGCTGTGCCTGCTGGTGATGGCCTACAGGTGGGGGTAGCCGGGGGCCCGCGGGATGGCGCGGGGTGGTGGCGGGGAGCGTGGGGCGGGGGGGCTAGCGGTGCAACTCGGGGGCGGCTGGGCCAGCGGCCCGGGAGTTGGCCGGGGCGCTTCGGGCCGGGGCAGGGATAGTAGCCGGGCGTGGGAGTTGTGGGCGGTACGGACACCGGGAACTTGGTGCTCCGTGGAGGCGATGCAAAGATCGACGGGGCAGTCAGTAGCCTACATGGACCCCTAGCTCCCTCTGTCCAGTTACCCTCCCCGAATGCCTCTCGCTCCGCCTTCCCTCCACCCAGCCCGGAGCTGCCGCGCCTAGCCCTGCTCGCACACCTGCTGGCCTCGCCCTCTCCTTCCCGTGCCAAAACCTGCCCCTTCCACTTGCCCCTCCCCTCCGTCTCCCCCCCCCCCAGCCTGGAGCTGCTGCGCCTGGCGCTGCTGGCGCACCTGCTCTTCACCGCCACCAACCCGCTGCTGTCCGCCTCCAAGCTGCTGCACTGCTGCGACGTGCGGCCGCGCGCCGCCAAGAAGGCTTTCTTCGCCCTCTTCACGGCAGCCTACGCCGCCACGCGCGTGGTGGCGGTGCCGGCGCTGCTGCTGCCCTGCACCCTCACCGACGCCTGGGCGGTGCTGGACCGGCCCGCGGCGGTTGTGGGCAACGGCCTGCTGCTGCTGCTGTACGGCATCAGCCTGTTTTGGTTCGGGCGCCTGATCGGGATCCTGGCCACCGGCAAGCTGGACGCTACGCCGCGGCTGGTGGTGGCGGCGGCGCCGGCGGCGCGCGGGGAGGGCAAGTG
>BDDC01001788.1:5013-17912 GCA_001662425.1 Chlamydomonas sphaeroides | reverse complement strand
GAACGCTATGCCGCAGCTTTGTGCCCCTGCTAACGTCGCTGGGCTGCGATGCCGGCGCCGCCCGTGCCACGGCAAACAGAGTCGTCGCCAAGGCGCGGACGTACATGCAGGCGCTGGTGGCCAAGCGGTGGAAGCTGGCAAGGAGCCGTGCTGCCCAGCCGCACAGAAGAGTCAGCTAAGGGAGGTGGGGGTGAGGGGGCGGCTCGCCGCCCTATCACCCCCACCACCCCCCACATGTGGTTTTTTATTCTTCCCCCACCCCCTCCCACCCACGGTGGCGGTGGCAGGCGGTCTTAGACCCCGGATGCCCCGCCCCCTTAATCCACCCTAGGCGGCCCAGCCCCAGGGTAATCTTTTCTTTTCTTTTCTTTTCCTGCCAGGCCCGCAGCTGCCCAACCCGGCCCAGTGCCACCCAATGCGCCCACGCTTCCGGCTGCTGGCGTGCTTCATAGTGTGGAGCTAAAATAGTCGTGGTGCCCCAGGCGGGGAGGGATGGAGAGGAGCCCGCTGCGCGGGGGTGGTGTGGAGGCAGGGAGGCGACGGCAGGCTCTGGCGTGGGTGTGGGGTTACGTGCTTTGGGCCACATCCAACAATACTTCGCACGAGTATGGACGGCGTGCTTAAACTTAGACAACACGCGTTGCTTAAGTGCTTGGCCTGCATGGGAGCGCGGCCGTACGGTGTAAGCCCAAGACCGGGCCAGGACGCGCCCCGCGCTGAGCATGCTGATACTACTGATAAACTACATAATGTTATTGCTGGTGCTTGGAATAGAGCAGCGCTAGGCCGCGGACGGAGCGCGCGAAGGCCCACCCACCCACCCGGCAAGCCAGCTAAGGCTGGATGAGGTGTGGGGAGGAAAGGCGGAGCAGGAAGCGAGTAACCCGGGTTAGGCTTACAAGGGGTGGGCCGGCCCCGAGCTGAGGCGGGCCAGTGGCTTAGCGGGCCCCACCCCCCATGTGGCGCTCAGTGCTGAGTGGGTGTCTTGATCTGGGCCATGCGCTGCAGGGCCTCGAGGCTGGCCCCGTTGGCCTGGGCGGCCGGGAGGGCCCCGCGGCGGAAGCCGTGCGGGGTCTCGCCGTGGTAGAGCCCAGCGGACTGCAGGTGCTCCGTTACGAGGGAGTCCAGGGTGCTGCTGCTGAAGGCCACCTCGCAGAAGCCCGCCTGGTCGGGGCGCAGGGGCCGGAACAGGTAGCCCGTGATGGCAGCGCCGTACGAGGCGTCGGCCGAGGTGCAGCGCTGCCAGGAAAGGGCGAAGGCGCGGATGAAGCAATGGTCGGGCACAGGCACCGGCTGCAACCAGATGGAGGCGCCGCGCTGGACCCCAGAGGTCTTCACGTAGGGCACGAGGCGCAGGCAGAAGTCGGCCGGGTAGCCACCCACCCGGGCAGGGGCAGGGGGAAGCCCGTGAAGGGCCCGGGCCGCGCCGCGGCCGGCGTGTGCGGGTCGCGAAAGTCGGTAACCCGCAGCTGGCCGATGTCGTGGCCCCTCAAGGTGGTGTGCCAGAGCAGCAGCACACAGCACAGGTCTCGTAGCAGCAGCAGTTGACCCAAGGGCGAAGTGCTGTCGCGCACCCGGCCCCAGAGGTAGGTGGCCAGGTCGGCGAAGGTCTCTGGCCACACGGGTTCGGCAGCAACGGGCTCAAAGCCGGCCTCGGTGGCTTCCCGGTGGTAGCCGCCATGGAAGCGCCGGACGGCGTCAGAGGCGCAGGGATTACCGCTCCTCGTCCCAGCGGTCGCTGCGACCCAGGTGCATGAAGAGGCCGGATAGCAGGGAAATGTGGTTTTTGATGGTGTTGGGACTGGGGAAGCTAGCGCGATGGGAAGGGAGCCAGTGCTGGGTCAGGTAGACCGCCAGGCCCTCCGGCGTGCAGTCGGCCAGGGTGTGCCCGTACGGCAGGGAGGACAGCCACAAAGCCAGGTCGCAGCCGGCCTCGTCCTGCTTGACGCAGGTCTGAGCCTTCACGGAGCGGGCGATGTAGGCAGACGCGGTGGTGAGGCCCTTCTCGTACATGGCGACGGCAGTGGCGAGGCCCAAGGGAGGGTCCTGCGACGCCACCTGGAAGGGGCGCAGCTGCATGTCCAGCAGCCGGGGTGGAGAGCCCTGCGCCCGAAGGAAGGGGTGAGCGGCGAAGCGCCCCAGGGGCGAACAAGAGCTAGGACGTACCCGGGGAGGGGCGGAGGAGGGCCGCGGCGCTCCGCCTTGGGGAGCAGCCGCTAGTGGCCGACCCGTGGGAAGCGCCTGGGGGCCAGGGCAGGGGACAGGGTCAGAGGCGGCAGGCGGTGCCAGCGGGCGGCGAAGGCGGCGAGCAGGCGTACCAGGGAGGGCAGAGCAGGGTGCACCAGGCGGGCGAGGGCTGAAGGGCGGACGCTGAGGCCGCCGAGCGGAGCCGCCGGGGGCACCACCCGAGGAAAGCCCTGTGCAGGGGCGGCCCGGACCGCCTGCAACGCCAGGAAACCGAGGTCAGGTGGGCGGAAGCGCAGTGTGAGAGGGGCTAGGCAGTGACGCACCATGTCGACGGGGCCGCTAGTGGAGGCCAGGGACAAGGCGCTGGGGCGCACCAGGGAACCCCAGTCGGGAGCCGAAAGGGCCTGGGAAGAAGGCAGAAGGGTCAGGCAAGCGAGGGAAAATGAGCGACAGGCGACACGTACCTGAAGAGAGGGCGAGGCACCGGCTGAGCCGGCCAAGGGCGCACTAAAAGGAAAAGCCCCAGCAATTCTGGCGAGGACAGCGTGGAAAGGTAAGCGCGAAAGCGCCGCGCGCGGTGGCCACGGAGAAGGCGCGACACCCACCCACCCACCCAGAACAAGTCAGAGGCAGAGAGGCGACGGCAGGCTATGGCGTGGGTGTGGGGTTACGTGCTTGCTACATGATGCGCAGCAGGCAGTCGTGGGAGATGGTGTTGAAGGCGGCGGTGAAGTCAATGTACGGGTACGGGTCCCTCTGGTGCGGTGCACTGTCTTCAATGGCTCGCAGGGGGGTGTGGATTGCCTGTTCGGTGTTGTGCTGCCACCAGAATGCCTCCTGTGCATCACTGAGGATGCTGTGCTCTGCCTCGTAGTCACTGGTGGCCACGGTGATGAGGGAGATCCATAGCTTGTATAGGGTGTTGGCTAGTGTAATGTGGCGCTTGTTCTTTAGGTCCAGCGGGTCCCCCTTGGGCAGCAGTACCGTGCATGACACGGCCCATGCCTCAGGTGTATCGGCTTTCATCCACATCACCATGATCATGTGGTGGATGATGCGGTGCAAGAAGAAGAGGAATTTGTTACTGCGGTGCAGTAAAGAATCCGTTACAAAGCCTGCGGGCCCAATGTCCTGAACCTCAACTCCCCGACCACTTTGACCTCCTTCATCCCACCGCCGCCTCACACTCTTGGTCGGTACGGCGAGGTTGCGGAGTTCGTCAACAGCAGGATGGAGGAGAAGGAGAATGAGGTGGCGGGGCCCCTGCCACCTTGGCGGGCTGCTGGCTCGCAGGGTCAGCGCTAGGGGGGGGGCGAGCCCAGAAGGCTCTTCGCTGAGTATTGTTTTGTGGAATGTGCATGCCCAGAGCCGCAGCCGTCCACGAAGCGCCGGCAGCGAAGTGCGGAAACCGCGAGCACCACCGGCCTTGAGCCACGGAATACCGAGCCAGGAGCTCGCCCGCGGCGGCAGCGAGACAGCGGCAGCAGGGCCCGACAGGGTGACACGACCAGGGTGGGAGCGCGAGCGGGAGCTCGCGCGAGGGTGGGAATTAGTAGAGTGCTTGAGCAGCACAGCGATGTGCTAGCTCCGAGAGAGGCAGAATGCTGGACGAGGGGCTAGCGCAGCGCTAAGCTGCTCAGGGCAGTCGTATCCTCCGTACGGAACCATGCCCAGTGCCTACGTCACTTCGCTCCTCCGGCACTAAGCATACGGTGCTAGCCCAGGTGACACTATGTGCGATGTGATGAGTGTTGCGAACCAGGCGGGTTTGGCACGCGATATCTGGAATCTGCGTAGGGAATCGCTAGGCGACGACTACACCAGGCTTTTGTTATTGGCAGTCTATGAGCTTCCGGGCTCGTTTGGACGTGCAAGCCTGATGAGAAAGGGCTTGTAATCGCTAATCGCTAATCGCCTCATTTAGCACCCCAGCTACGCACATAGCGTGCAATGCATACTGTTGCATGTACTTTGCACTGTTTGATTGCACTAGTATGTGACAGAGCAAAAGTGTCAAATGGCGATGGCATTATCAAGTGCAGCGTTGTTTCCTCGGTCTATCAGGCAAAAGTAATGCCATTCAATGCTTTGCATATGATTGTGGTAGAGAGAAGCAACAACAGGTCACGAGCAAAAACATAGCATTGTTGGCCCCTCGCGTGCAACGGGTCTTCTTTAATGGTATTCCACTGTTCACGTATCTCATCATATGCAACGTATAGCATTGCATACGTTGGCAGTCACAGCAAGCGCAATAGGAGACACGAGCACAAACATTAAATGTTGGCTGCAGGCGTGCAACTGGTATGCTTCAATGGCATTCCACTGTTCATGTATCTTATCATATGCAATTATAGGCATTGCATATGATGGAAGTCACAGCAAGCGCAAAAAGAGACACGAGCGAAAACACTGAATGTCGGTCGCAGGCATGCAACGGGTCCCACTTCAACAGCATTCCACTGGGTTGATAGCCCATCGTTTGCAATGGAAGTCATTGCATACAATGGCGGTCAGAGGCAGCACATTTGGGCCACGAGCGAGAAGGCATTTTAGAGTGTGTCTATCTATCAGTCTCCCCTGCTATCTATACATGCCAACAAGCACACCCTTCCTTGCAACCTCGCCCAAAGCACATGCACTAGGTTACATCATGACCGTGGCCAGCGGAAGTGGAAAAGGGCAGTGCCCGTGGATGTGGCATGTGTAGTGACATAGCAATCCATATTTGAAACAATCTAGTAAAACATTGTCTATGAATGTACAATTGGTACTTCGTCACCAGGTTGAAGATTGCTGAAGAGGGCTGCCAGTGGAGGCAATGTGGCTCGCTTGCACTTTCAGCGTCCTGATTCCAGGTTGCAACACATCAATCAAACCCGCCCGCTTTCACTCCGCTGCCCACCCCGCGTTTTTAAACAGATAGGCATGTCCGCCTCGCCCTCACCCTCCATACTCGCCACCGTCTACTCAATCCTACCCGGTGCACGGTTTGCTGTCGTGATGCCCGCGTGCCCGCCACCTTGCCCGCCTAAACCTTCACTCGCCACCGGCTTGGAGCTGGGGTAAATGGAGCAGTGCGGCAGTCCATACGCCTTCATGGCCCCCACGTAGTGGTCACTGTAGAAACCGGCAAAGTTGTGGGACACGGACTCGAAGCAGATGAATAGCAAGGTGGTTCCTATTGTAATCTCCTGGCTTCCTGCTGGTTCTTACTTGAAACCCAACCCCACCTTCCACAAGCCGCATTTGCCCCGCCTCATGCCATCCGACTATCAACCGGCATGGCGCTTTGGATGTTGAGTCCACAAGGTATGGGGAGGTTCTCAACAGGCTTGCACGGCAGGGTGCTGTCGGGTTGGGCTCGGAAAATCAGTATAGGCCAATCCCCAGGCGGCATCCAACGCAACCCCACCTCAACCGGCATGCCGCTTTAAGCGTTGAGTCCAGAAGGTATGGGGAGGTTCCTCGCAGGCTTGCATAGCAGGGCGCCGCTGGGTTGGGCTTTGCAATTGGTGCAGGCCAATCCCCGAACGGCATCCAACCTGACAGCACCCTGCCGTACAAGCCTGCTGAGAACCTCCCCATACCTTGTGGACTCAACATCCAACCCCACCTCCCACAAGCCGCATTTTGGCCGCTCTCTCATGCCATCCGACCATCAACTGGCACAGTGTTTGGGGTACTGAGTCTACAGGCTGTGGGGAGGATTCCAGCAGGCTTCAAATGAGATCAAGCAGGAAGCCAAGAAATTAAAAGAGGAACCACCTTCCCAGCAGGCTTGCATGGCAGAGCCCTGCCGATGTGGGCTCGGGGAATCAGTTCAGGCCAATCTTTTGGCTTTGCGTTATCATTTCCCTTTCCGTTTTTTTGTTTGTAATCTCACTCTCTCAATCCCCAGGCGGCACCCATCTCACACGAGCCGGCTTCATACTGTTTGTATTGAAACCCATACGAGCCTCAAATGGCTGCCCTTAATGTCTTTCGGTTAGCGCGGCAAGTTGTCACCGTGGCGGGCGCGGGGACACGGATCTGGTCAATATACGTGTTTACAAAACAAAGGAAGAAGGGAGGGGAGTGACAGCCCAGCCAGCCACATGTCTGTCCTGATTTAATATCAAACTACCATTCCGACTCCGTACACTGGCATCATTGACATCATGTACAGAAACCAGCGAACAAACACTTGGAACATGGGTTGCGTCATGTACACAACGTGTGTCTTGATCTTGTGGAGCCTGGCGTTCTGCTCAGGTGCACCTCACTTTCGCGAGTCCGTCCAGTTTCCTTAGCCCGTTCGGGTCACTCACCATCTGCTCCGCCAGATGGGCATTGTATATCTTAAGGCACGGGTGCATGGCAATGGTGCGTGTACAAAAGCGCATGGCTGACAGGCAAACTTATTAAGAATTCATATCAGCATCAGCAACTACGCCCACTCTTACCAGGCATTGTCGTACACCACCAGCTCCGGAGGCTGCTGCCATAGCGATAGATAGCTGCTGTAGCGATAGATAGCGGTATCCTGTGCGGATGAATTGGCCGTCAGCTGACTTGAACGTGGGGTGCGGAAGGCTGCAAATTGCAACCTGCACGCCAGGGACCACCAGTCCCGCAGTGGTGATGACACCAGCGTCGCATATCATGGCCCTGCCTACCCGCCTGGCCTGCTTGTTTCTGAAGGCGGCAGCTGCTGCCACGCCGAGTAAGGCATCCCCCATGCCTTGTATGCTCTGTAGGCTGCCACCGACACATGCTGGTATGCTGCAGCAGCAGACTGAAGTGCAGCTACCAGGAGTCGCCTTGCCCCCATGGTGTCAGCTCCTATGAATGCATGACAAAGATGAGCTTACACCTGCATGAGACGCGCACACATGGGGTCCTTTTACACATGGCGTCCGACTGAGCCATCGGGCTGTGCAGGTAGGCAATGCTCACTGCCAACTCCGAGAGGTCGGTTGCATTGGGGCACAGGCCATTCACGACTTACTGGTTATACCCATAACTCCAGCGAGGAGTTGTAGCAGCGACAAGGCTTTCCCCTATGACGCTACAAAGATACTCAAAGACGGGCACATCTCCTGTCCATAATGATAGGCCTTGGGGGCCTTCGTGGCGGTCCCCAAATGCTTTGGACAGCGACCGCAGAAGTTATCACCTTGACATGGTTGGCGTATGGGATATAAACTTGAGTTACAGGGGCGGCAGCGGGTGGTGGTAGTAGCACATTGGCGGTAAGGGCTGGTAGTTGCAGGGGGGTGGCGCAAGGGTGGGGCGAGCCGGTGCGCGGCTGCGGTGCAGGTGCTGCCGAGCCCGGGAGCAATTGACTGATATCCACCATGCTGTTCTGATTGGTCGTCATAACCATCTTGCTGCTTTCCACGTCCCAGGCAGATTGCTGACCACGCTTCCGCTGCGCTGCATTTTGCATAGTCACGAGCGCAAATATCAGAAGGAGAACGACAACGACCGTGCCCCATACTCGCCACTCTATCTTTCCCAGCGAAATGCTTTCTTTATATGCCATCGCAGTTGAATACGTTTGCAATGCTTGCTCGGACTTGAACGGTGTACATAGTGCAATTTGTATTAGATAGCCCCGAAGATATCAAGAACTGCCAAGAAGTTCAGCCAGCAGTCGCAACCGTGCCCAGCCCCCTCCATCACCCGTCCTATATGCAATTTAATTCTTTGCGTCCAACATTCACGTCCAATATATTTGCGGGCTTGCAGGGTCTACCTTGGATAATACGAACACAGCGGCAAACGAGTTGAATGGAACTTCCTTGCATCCGCGATGGACCAATTCACGTTCCCTCAGCAAAGGGCCCTGATTTGCTTGGTCTGAATTGCAACCTGTGCAATACCCTCCAATGCATGCGATTAGCTATGAAAGCCGCAGGATACTGGCGTGGTGGACGATTTGCATGCGCGTGACTCAGAAACACATAGTTTCGCTATGTAGCTGCTCTGCGACTTGGTATGGCCCAAACATATGCAATTGGATGCATTCGCCCCTGGATGCATTGCATACAATGTGATTGCGGGTGGCATGATTGAGCAGCTGCTGATGAAGCCATTGCACGCAAAAGTATGAGTTAACGAAACAAGCACGAACCGGTGGGGCGCCCTCTTGATAGTATGCAATGAGTGATGCGGCATCTTGGGTGGCAAACAGGAGGCGCTGCTATAGGGCGGCTGCGTCATTGCATTTTACGATGGCCAAACTTTCGCGGGTGACTGCATGACTTGCGATTGCAATGTATTGCATGTATGTCATGCAACAGGTCAGCATGTATCTATTGCTCTAGGTCCGGGGCTGAATGGTGCCTTGTAGGTGCTGTTTCATGAAGGCCAGCCATCGGGAATTATCCATTTCATAAAATGGAATAGTAAATCGGCCCAGCCCAGGCATGAGCGGCACCAGGCCGCCGGGCAGGTCACGGACAAGCGCCCGATCCTCCCTGGTATGAGCCGTGATACGGAGGCATGGTGACGCCAACGTGTTACACGAGTGGTGGCCCGGTGCCGTTGGCCCACAGTGCGTGCAACATGCCTGACACCGGCGCCCAGAAGCAAGGTCCAGGCTCCATGTCGGTAGCTAGAGTCCGCAGCACTGGCGCCATGGGAGCCGGTAGCTAGAGTCCGAGGGGGGGGGGTTCAGGCCCGTGCGGCTTGTCAGGGTTTCCTTCGCTGCCGCCTCCTGCTCATTGTAATCCTTCTCCTTAAACATTGACGCCCCAGGGTGCTGCAGGCCCAGCTCTCATACATGAGTCCCCTGTGCGCTGACACATCCCGATGGCCTACACAGCGTGCTGCTAGCAGCACTCGGCCACTCACGTAGACAGGCAGCGACCAGGGTAGGGCTGCCAAAGCCTCCCCCGGCCACTGGCCCGCAGGCCTCATGCAAGAGGCAGGCCAGCAGGACCAGGTGGCAGCTTACCACCACACCGCAGGCTGCAGCCGAAGGCTGCTCAGGTCCAACTTCAAAGTGCATCTGCGGAAATTTGGAGATGGCACAGCAATCAAAAGTATGTATTATAGGAGACCAGTTGCCCTCAGGTGGCTGTGCACTTCATTGACGTCACCGGCGGGCCTATAATGATTTCTAGGGATGGGGCTATTACAGCTTTACACTTAGAAATGATACTCAATTCACGTGCAGCTCTGCCTTATGACCACCATGAGGGCAAGTGCGTGACTGCTTGCTTTGTCCACATTGCGCACAGCAACTGTTCTTACTCCTTGTGCTTCTGCTTGTGACTCAGTGCCTGGTCCTTTCTGATATATAGACTTCGCATTTCATTCGCCTGCTGTCCCGACACAGGCTGCACAAGCGGATGCTGGCAACCCTTCATGATGAGCGGGTGCATGTTAAGGGAGTTAACTCTTCAACTACCATCAATATCATTGATGGCAAGAACTGTGTCATCGTGAAAATTGCTGGGTGCTGGCGTGCCCAGGATGCGAGCTCAATTCGATGCTTCGCGTCATGCAACAGCATGGCATCTCCCGTGTTTGTGCACAGGCCACGCAATCACTGATGGCCAGTGCTGGGCGTCAGAGCCCACCAAAGGAAGGCACTACCCCTTCCTGGTGCCCCTTCAGGTACGGTGCTACGTATGCAGAGCCTTTGCAGTACGTGGAATGAGCGAAAGTCCTGTGCACATGCCTCATGCATGCGCGGCGAGAGTTGATGGTTGAGTGTGGCTTCGGGAGAACGACCATGGGTGGACAGGCATGGAGAACACTGCTGTCATATGTTCATGTATTGATTCAGGTTGTGCAGCTCTTGGGTGTACTCTGGAAGCGGCTGTTGCAACGGACCCCCACCATGGACTCATCTGCTTAAGATTACTGGCAAGACAAATTTCAACTATTCCCACGCAATGGAGAGTCTATAGAGTTGAGGTATAATGATTTGTTGAACTTAAGCTGCCAGCAGACGGTCGCGCTACAATCTGAACCTGTGTGACCAAGGTGTCACAACAGATTGCGTGACCTGCAGCCCTTGGACGGCTCTCGCATACTAGCTTTGGGTGTGGCCAGGCCTGATGCCTACCGCAGTGCTGCCAGTGCTAGGGAAGTCTGTGGTTCTGAGCTGGAAGGGTCGATGATGGCGACCTAGGTACACAGTGCCACTTGCCGGGTGATCAGGCCAGTGTTGGGCTTGCACGTTACAGTGTGCATACAGCAACCGGTTCACTGCCTGCCCTCGCCCTATGTAACACAATGTACGACAGGCCTAGAAGCACACTAACCCTTCTCAGCACCCTGGTGCCCCCCCAGGGTCCTGACACGGATGCCCGGGGCTAGCCCCCACAAACCAGTCCCTGCAACCCTTGGACGGCTCTCGCATACTCCCCCCCAACGAAACACTAGTTGAAGTTGCACGCACAAGAGTTTACACACCCGAGACACAAGCAAGCAGACACACAAAACACACACCCTTACACCAACACCCATGGCATGTAGTCGTTACTACCTGCCAACAGCACCTGGCACTTGAGCTCACGCGACTTTTAGATCATGAACCTTACCGACTGCCCGAGCGGGTCTTCCGTGCCCAGCACGACCACCATCCGCCCCCTGCAGCTCATGCGGTCGAGCCACTACCACCTTGCCAGTGGCGCTTCACTGATGGCCTTATAGGGCACTCTTTGGCACACGACGGGCACAAACATTGATGCTACGGGCATGAGCACGTCTAGGGCGGCCTCCAGCGGCTTCGACACCACTGCATCAGCCTTGCCCCACCACACAGCTGCACGAGATAATGCCGGCTGCAGGGGGCTCTCGTGCATGCACGCCTCGTACTCCCACAATGGATCATTGCACACAACGGAAAGGTCACGCAGGCGCATGAACTTGCAGATCCTGCTGCCACCACTCCAGGGGTCTAACACCATTGCGCATTGGCCCAGGTCCAACTGACACAGCAAGCAGCCCAGATCGCCCTCCAATGCCAACAGCTCGCAGCGCCTCAGCACTGGCCTCAGGGTTGCACCTGGCTGCGCCACGGCCCTCATGGTGGCGAGGCCCCGAGTGATGGCAGTCAGGTGGCTGGTCTCCATGCTGATGTCTGTATAAAGATAGCTGAGCACCCTCACCATGCCGCCTTTCATTGGTACGTCCCAGGTGGACGGCAGCCACTCAGCCCTGGTGGCGAGGGCCGTGGCTACCTGCACACGTGGGACAAGGCTCTGAGCAAGTTCTGGGAGAGTAAGCTGTTCAATGGTGTCGTCATTGTACTGCACAACAACTTGTTCTGGCTGATCCGGGCTGGGCCCAACCACGAAGCCCTGGCGCAGCCACGGCCGACACGTCACAGTGGGACCATTTGATGACAGTCCCGGCTAGCACTGTGGCTTGCTGCTTCTTCCGCTGGTGGTGCTGCATGGCTGGCTTGAAGACTTTGTTGCACGCAGCATGCTCAGCCATGTTTTTATTAGAAATGGCACACACTCACAGCACCTCATCACAAGTTGGCATCTGTAGGGTTCTAATTTTGCTGCTCAAACACACGCAAACATAGCCACCAGGCTGAATGCGGTGGATGTGGGGCATGTAGGCACCTGAGCATGCACAAGCATACTGGAATGTGTCCCGGTGCTGGGTGATCAACAGGTTGCCTCCTGCCGCTGGATTCTGATGCTGCACCAACGCCCACGCCCACTCGATATCGTCAAAGTCGATGGGCTCAACAAGCCGCTCATATACCGTGGGTGGGATGATGGGGACTTGCCCGTAGAGCAGTTGGTATGGTGAGAGGTGTGTTGAGGCCTGCAGTGAGCAGCGGTAGCCTAGCGTGAGCCAGGGGAGGTCCAGGTCCCACTGGTGCGGTTGGCCCTGGCTGACACATGCCTTGCAAAGGCCGTGCTTCACCACTTGCACAATGTGCTCTGCAGTGCTGTCTGCCTGCGGATGGTTAGGTGAGGACTGGCGGTGATTGATAAAACACTGTTCTAGCAACTCCAAGAAAGTGCCATCCCACTCAGTGCCCTGGTCCGTCAGCACCTCAGATGGTGCAGAGAACCGGGCCAGAACATGCGTCAGAAATGCGTGGGCGGTGGACACGGCTGTTTGGAAGCAGGATCAACTCGATATGCTTGGTGAAATGCTCTATGGCTACCATCACGTAGCATGCGCCCCGGGGAGTCTGTCAGAGTGGCCCGCACAAATCGACACCCCAGCGGTAGAACGGGCCCATGATGGGCAGTGACTGAAGCTGCTCGGGCCACACGTTGCCCACTGCATTGGCTTGCCTGCAAACGAAGCTTGCATTGTGAAACTACTGCCTCAACATCCTGCCTCATGCCGTACCACCAGTGGTCATGCTGCATGAGCGCCAGCATGTGCTGCACACCGAAGTGGCCCAGGCGCGTGTGGACGTCCTCGATTAGATGCCTGCCCTGCTGAGGTTGTGGCCCAACACGCTGCATGCCGTCAGGCATGAGGCGGAGCAGCTGGCCACCCGCCAGGCAGTAAGCCTCTGCGCAGCACAGCACCTGACACTGCTCGGTCTTGCCCAGCCCCTCGGGCAGCTTGTGCTCCCAAACGTAATGCAATGTAGCTTGTTTGTCCCAAATGTCTGACATATCAATGGTTCTGCCCTGCTCGATGGCCTCTGCCACGAGCGCAAGATGCATTGTTGTGTTGTGCAGGCTGATCTGCCCTGCCAAGGCCAGCGTGATGAGGGCTGCCTGCCCGAC
>BDDC01001786.1:0-20350 GCA_001662425.1 Chlamydomonas sphaeroides | reverse complement strand
CGGCGCTGGGTCGAGAAGGCGGCGGCTGTACGGCAGCGCGGCGGCGGCGGCAGCCTGCTGGAAGAGGCCCGCACCGAGCGTCTGGCTGCGGCCGACGCCGCGCCGCGCTGGCGCGGGCGCTGGCGCGGCGGAGGCGGCGGCGACGCCGCTGCCAGTGCTCCTGCGGCCGAGCAACACAGGCTGCTGATGCTGCGGCTGCGGCGGAGGGCGCTGCCACCGGTGCTGCTGCCCAGGCGACGGCGAGGCGCTGCCGGTGCCGATGGGGGAGGCGGCGGGCTGCAGCGCGGCCCAGGGCAGAGAGCCCAGTGACGACGGCCCGAGCGCCGCGCCGGCGGCGGAGCTGTTGGGCAGGGCCGCGCCGGGCGGACCTGTCTGCCACAGAGCACCCCCCAGCGACGCGGCGCGCTTGGGCAGGCGGCGCAAGCCGCCGGCGGAGCGCGTGCCCCCGTCGACAGGTGCCGGCGACGGCGCCGCCGCCGCCGCCAGGGCTGAGGCGGCCGCGGGGGCGCCGGGGCTGCCGACGGCTGCTGCTGCTGCGGCAGCGGCAGGTGGCAGCGGGGAGGATCCCACCCGGGGGTAGTACAGGCAGGACGCGGTGGCGCTGCGGCGGGGCATGCGCCGTTGGGCTGCGGCTGCGGCGGAGCGGAAGCCACCGGCGCCGCCGGCCAGGGCTGGCTCGGTTGGCTCGTCTTCGTCGATGGTCTCCGTCGTCGCGCGGTCTTGCAGGGCTAGCACGAAGGCCCCCACGGAAGGGGAGCTCTCCCACGCCGGGAGCGTTGGCAGCGTGCAGGGGTAGTACATGACGCCCGCCTCGTCCTCGTTGATGGTCTCGGCCGCGAGCGGCGAGCGTGCAGGCGGCCGACGGCGGTGCGACGCGGGCAGCGGCCACGCCCCGGCGGCGGCGGCCAGCGCCGCCGGCCGCTGCGGCGGCAGCTGCCCCCTGGCGCTGCCGCTGCCGCCGCTGGCGGGCGGGCTGCCGGCGCTGCCGCGGGGCTCGGCTGCCGCCTGGCTGCTGCGCCGGTTGCTGCGGCCGTGCTCCACGGAGCTGAGCAGTGGCAGCGGCAGCGACATCGCAGCTGGCGGCGCCGGCGCCGGCGGCGGGGCCGGCGTTGCTGGGCTGTCGAGCAGGGGCGGCAGGCCGCTGTCGCTGGGGGCCGGCCGCCGCCCAAACAGGTGCCTGGCGGCGCCGGCGGCGGCGCTGGTGTGCCCACCGGCGACGGCGCTTTCCCCCCGGACGCCGTCGGAGTCCGGGGCCGGGCTTGAAGGGGTGCGCTGCTGGGGGCCTGCGCTTGGCGGGGGTTGCGGCACGGATCATCATTGCATGATATGAGACGCAAACAATGATGATGCATTGCACCGGTAGCAGTAGCTCCAGGATCGCGGCAGCCCGCGCATTGCGGCTCGCCGCCGCCTAGGGGGCTGCCAGCAGCGCCGCCGCCGCCGCCGCCGCCGCCACAACGGCACCCTGCTGCTGCGGCGCCGCCGGATTGCCGCGCCACTGGCTGACGTGTCCTTGTCGTATTCTTGAGTCTACACATTTGCTGCGTATGGCCCATCCCACCCTTGCCAGCCCGCCTCCGCACCGCACCTTGGTCCTCGTCCGCCGCGTCCGCCGCGGCGGCGCCGCTGCCGCCAACCGGCACCGGGGCTCGGCAGTCGACCCCGGCCGGCGGCTGCTCGTGCGGGACGAAGGGGTCAGTGAGCGAGCGGAGCAGGAAGGCGGCCGGCTCTCCCTGGCGGTGGGGCGGGCCGGGTTGGGCGGGGCGGGCGGAGGCTCGTTGGGCCGTCAGGTGAGGAGGCACGGCCTCTGGCAGTGGAGGGCACCGGCGCCGGTGCGCTTAGCTTTGGGCAGCCCGGTACAGGAGGGAGGCAGGGCCTGTAGGGAGGCAGGGCCCGGCCGCTCAGGCCCCGGTGCCTAGATCGATGCCCGATGCCGCCACAGCGAAGCGGCTCCGTACGACATGCGCTCAATGCGACATCGACGCAGTACGACAGGGGCCGATGCTGACATGTGCAGCCGCAACGGTGCCGTACTGGGTGGGAGGCCGCGCCGGGCGAGAGGCGACTCAACGGCAAGACCTCGCGGCGGCCGCCGGTCCGACGCATACCGTACGGCAACTCAAACGTCACGGCAGTACGGCAACACGTGAGCACGTCACACGCATGCCGGCATGCGACACGTGTTACGCGTCTCATGATGTTGCGATGCGGTGCGTGGAGCCCTCGGCCACTGACCCGCATATCCTCCCAGGAGCCGCCAGGCCCCTGCGGCGGCACCTCGTCGCTCTCCGCCGCCAGCGGGCCGCCGCCGCCGCCGCAGTCGACCACCGCTACGCCGCCGGCGCGTCGCGTGTCGGCGGCGCCGCCGCCCTCGCCCAAACTCACGCTGACCGTTGGGGCGGCGGCGGCGGCGGCATGGCCCGGCTTCCCACCGTCCAGGGCAGTCGCACGGCCGGGCTGCCGGCTCGCAACGCCCGCCGGCGGCGACGGGCCGGCGGCGGCGCCACCGCCGCCGGCGCCGGCGGAGGGGCCGGCGCGGGCCGCGCCGGGCGGGCTCAACGGGCTGAGCTGGGAGCCGCAGGAGGGCATGGGGCTCGGTGCTCCGCTGCTGGCGTCGTCCGTACCCACATGGATAAGGCCGCAGTCCAGGCTGGCGGCACGGCGCGACCCGGCGCCGGTGCCGGGCAAGACCCAGTGCGTGCCGCCGCCGCCGCCGCCGCCGCCGCCGCCGCCGCCCCCGCCGACGCCGACGCCGGGCTGCCGTGAAGCCCACACGCCATCAGGCTGATACTGCTGAGGATGATGCTGCCCGGCCGCGGCGGCGGCGCCGTCGTCGTTCAGCAGGTCAGCCAGCACGGACACACTCACGCCGGTCTTGTCGGCCAGCCGCAGCAGCTTGTCAGACACCTCGCCCGCCCGCCCGGCACCCCGCGGCGGCGCCGCCGCCCCGCCGCGGCCGCGCGCGCTCCTGCCGTCGGCGCTGCCGCGGCCCAGCGGCGGCGCGCCGAACAGGCTGCGCCTCGCGACCCGGCCGCTCCAGCGGGCGGGGCTGGACTGCTCGCGGCGAGGCAGCAAGGCGGCCGGCAGACGCTCGCTGCCGCCGCCGCCGCCGCCGCTGTCTCGCGCTGGGTCGCATAGGGCGGTCGTACTGGCCCTACGCAGGCGGTGCACCATGACGGGCGACAGGGCCTGCGGCGGCGTGTCGGGAAGGACCCCCCGCTCGCTGCCGCCGGCGCCGGAGGCCCGGCGGCTGGCCGCCGGCAGCAGCGCGCCCGGCGGGAGCGGCGGCGCGGCGGGCGGCGACGGCGGCGCCGGGCCGGGGGCCAGCGGTGGCTCAGCCAGGCTACCGCTGGTTGAAGCGCACGGCGGCGGAGCCAGAGGCGGCGGCGGCGGCGGCAGCTCGGCGTCCGGGCGGCGGCGCAGGCGGAGGCGCAGGCGGTGCAGAAAGCCGCCGCCAGCTGCCGCAGCGGCCCGTGGCGCCGGCGGCGGCTGAGCGGACGCCGCGTCGCCGCTCAGGTCGGACAGCAGCAGCGTGATCTGCAGGGCACGCGGTATGCCGACGGCATCGTACGACTGCCGTACTACATCGCACAACATCAACCCGTGGTAATCAAAACCCGTCTCGCGTGCAGGCCCGGGCAACCCTTCGCCCACCTGCCGGCGCTCAGCCTCGGCTGGCAGCGAGCCGCGCGCCGACGTGAGGTGGCAGGCCAGGCCCTCGGCCCGCCACCGGCGCTGCAGCCATGCGTCGCGCTGCTGCTCCTCGAGTGGAGGCAGCGGCAGGTCGCCCGCCAGCACGGCCGCCAGCCACTGCGCCTGCGCCTGCAGCAGCCGCAGGCTGCTGCGCGCGTGGGCCTGAGGGGCGGAGGCGGCGGAGGAGCGAGGCGGGTGAGAAGGCGGGGCGGCGGACGGCGTACGTGTATGTGGCAACGGGACCGGGCCGGACCGGACCGGACGTCCGACCGGCGTGCGCAGTTCCGGCCGGCCGGCCGGGTGTAGTGTGGTGTAGTGCGCGCTGACGGAGCCAGGCCTCCAGCCCACCGCAGACGCAGGGGGGGCGCTCGCCGCCTCACCTCCCACCCAACGAACGCCAGTCCCCGCACCCCGGGCGGCAGCACGCCCCGGTACAGCGCCATCTGGCCGCCGCCGCCGCCGCCGCCGCCGCCGCCGCCGCCGCCGCCGCCGCCGCCAGGCCCCGCCTCGCAGCAGCTGCTCAGCAGCTCCGACCGCACCGCCGGGTCCAGGAAGGGCAGCACCCGCCTGTCCGCCAGGCTGGGAGCCCACAGCACCACGCCGCAGCCGCAGCCGCCGCAGCCGCCGCAGCCGCTGGCGCAGGAGGAGACTTCGGCGCCTGCTGCGTCCGGGCGCTGGCTCTGGCGGCCGCGGCCGGTGCAGGCAACTGGCGAGGCGCACCCGGCCACCGCCGCCGCCGCGCGGCCGGCTAGCAGCGCCCAGAAGCGGCGCTTGGCCGGGGCCCGCAACGCAGCGTCCATGGGGCCCGACCGCGGGCACGTGTGGTGCGGCTGCAGGGCGGTGTGCAGGCCGCGGCGTCGGGCGTCGGACAGCAGTTGGGCGCCGGACTGGGCGGTGGGCGGCGGCTGGTGGCTTGGGCCGCCGCCACCGGGCGAGGCGGCGGGCGGCTGCTGGGCCAGGGCGGCGGGGGCAGGGAGGGGGAGCGCAGCGCAAGGGGGGAGGGGATGGGAAGCAGGTGAGGTGGGGCGCAGGTCGATCGGGACAACGTTAGATGGCGCCTATGTCCCAAAGATGTCTGTGCCGCCTCGCAGTGGCCTCGTAAGCGCTCTGGCAATCCTCAGGACTGGCCCTGGGGCGTAGCTCTAATCTCAGAGTTGCTCTTTGCTCAGAGTTGCTTTGTATTCAGAGTTGCTCTAGTATCAGAGTTGTACCAAGGAGGTTGGCTGCCCTGCTGTCTCACCGGCGCCAGCACCAGCCGCACGCCCCGGCCGCGCCGCAGCAGGGCCGCCGCCGCCGCTACGTCGACCGCCGCCGCGCCTGCGGTGCATGTGGCCACGAGCGGCAGGGAAGCAAGGGGGAGGGGTGGGGCCGTGAGGGTGACTGCGCGAGGCCGCTGCGATGAGGTGATGCGCGACGAGCGCGTTGCCGCGAAGCTGGGACGGATGTGCGGGGCATATATGCTGGGACGGATGTGCGGGGCATACATGCTGGGACGGATGTGCGGGGCATACATGCTGGGACGGGTGTGCGGGGCATGCATGCTGGGACGGGTATGCGGGGGAGTGGCCGGGCGGCGGCGCGGCCGTCGTGTGGCCTACCGTCGCCCAGCACTGTGACCGCGCCGCAGGCCCGGGTGTCGATGCCGGCTGGTGTGGCGGCGGCGGCGGCAGCGCGGTGCGCGCGCTGGACAGGCCGGCCTGCCGGGGTGGGCACCGCAGGAAGGGAGGGCGGCAGGGCGGGTGCATGGCGGGTGGGCCGAGCACGGGGGCACGGGGGCACGGGGGCACGGGGGCAGGGGGGCACGGGGGCAGGGGGGCACGGCACGCGTGCGCATGTTGGCATGTCGCAGGAATGGGAGGCAGCGCTGGCTGGCGCCTGCTGGAGCTGGCCCCTGGGGTGCCGCATCAGTAGGGTGGGGCGCGCCAGGCATAGCTGGTGTTGGTGTAGGTCACCCACAGCCCGCCCCTGATGCGGGCGTCATGCTGAAAACAGTTACTGTACAGATGCCTACGCCGTACGCGCCGCCACCCAGGACACATGTGCTCTGCTATGTCAGCGACGAGTAGCATGCCAGCGACGATCGGAGGGCCGCTCACCTGCCGCAGAAGCTGGCCGGTGCTGCCCGGCCCAGCCGGTAGCTGGTGGCCGGCGGCCACCACCACGTAGCCCATCACCGCGGCGCACCGCCTGCCGCTGACGGCGTCGCGGAACACCGCCCGCCAGCGGCCACCGCCGCCGCCGCCGCCACCGCCGCCGGCGGAGGCGGGCCTAGCCGCGGGCCCGGTGTTGGGGTGCGTGGGGCGGGGTGACTCGCGGGCTAGGAGCTGCAGCCGGCAGCCGAGGCGCACGCGCGCTAGCACGCCGGCGTGGGCGGCGTAGGCGGCGAGGTGGAGCTGCGCGTCGCGGGCCTGGGCGGGTTGTGCGGGGGGGGGGGAAGGGGTTGAGGAAGGATGCCGTGTCGCCTGTTCGGTACGGATGCGTAACCAGTGTGCGTAACGAACTCGTGGACATATTACGAACTTCGCACAGGTACGTTTTCTCACGGGTACGGCCCTCGCGCTCTGGCAGTGCGCCGTCGCAGGCATTATTCACGCTGCTGCTGCCGAGGGGAAGGCGTGGCCTATGTACCGCGCGACAGCTGAGCGTCGCGGCAGGGATGCTCACCGTCGGCTTGGCAGGCAGAGGGCCGAGCCACGCAACACCGGGGATATGCAAAACCTCGCGTGTGCCTGGCGCAGATGTGAAGTCGGTAAGCGAGTTAAGTGCAAGCTGGCAAAGGTTGGCAGACCGACATTCGGGATCCTGCTGCTCACCACACGCGAGCTGGTTCTCTTCCGCATCAAATGCCCAGCCTCCGACGTCCCATTTCTCTTCCAGGACCAGCACCTCGAAACCCGCAGCGAGGAGGGAAGCAGCTGCAAACACTCCTGCTGGGCCCGCGCCGACAACCAGAGCGTCGGCGTCCAGTTGATCATCACAGTGTGAGATCATAGCAGCAACACAGTCGAGTTATCGCTCCATCGGGTTATAAGCCACATCGCCCGCGCAAAACGCACTTTACCAACCTCCCATGCCGAACGTATTCATGATCGGATCGATCGGTGCGGCCTTCGCGGCCCTGCAGCCCCCGCTGCCCATCATAACTTCAGAAGCAGCGTAAAGACGCCATCAAATGCTTGCAGCGTCGCGCCGCCCCTTAGACCGTCGTCATGACTCGCGCAGGGCCTACGACGTGGTCATTTATCTGGCCCGCACGCCTGCAGGACCGCGAACATGGCCAGTGTCTTAACTACGTCACATAACACATCATCAATACTTTGATCAGGCAGCCTACCAACTGGGCAGCTTGGGTGCGGCGAGGAGACCAGGTTTGTCACACCCAGCGTACGGTACGGTATCTCCCGTAGCTTGTAATTAGCTCGGGCGGAGTGCACCCTCCGGTTACACATGGGACGCCACCCATCTCTGTTGCCCGAGTCGGGTGAAGCCCCATTCATTTCTCCTACACATAGAATCCCCGAGCTCAGCGCTGGCGATGACAGCGCAATGACGTGCGACCGCGCGCGCTGCTCAGTGGCTGCGGGTGCGGCCCTCGGGGCTCGTGCAGGCCGTGCGCCGCGCACCGCCAGCGCTGCCCAGCGCCTTGGAACGTCGTGTACGGTACAAGCCCATCGTAAAGTCCACGGAATGTATGACATTGTGTTCGGCTCCGCAGCCCCTGCGTGGCGGCACGTCCTGCATGACATAGGGGCGGATCGCGGGTGCCGCCCATCTTTGACTTCGTTCTAGCTTGTAATCTGCCGCTTACAAGGGCTCAAGGGCCCCACCGCACACCCAATGTATGTACAGCCCCGCGAGGCCCCCCCCAGCCGCACGGGCCCCAGCTAGCGCGCACACCCTTCCCCAGCCCGCCCCCGAGCGCCGGGCCGCCGCGCCCTCGCCCGCCTCGCCGCCTGAGGAGGGGGCCGCCCCACCCCGCGCTCGACCCCCCACGCCCCACCGCGGCCCGCCTGCCGCCGCCGCGCCCACCGCCTCCGCCGCGAACTCATCCACACCCTCGCGCCAACGCACATGCGTTGCAAGAACCCGGGCCGGCTTGGGCGCACAGGAGGCCAGTGGGGCCGGTCCGGCCGCGCCAGGAGGGCTCCTGGGCCTCCTGGGCCGCGCCACCCCCACGAACCCGGCCCCCCACCATGCGCCGCTCTCGCAACCCGCCCGCCCCCCGCCCCCCATGACAGATCGTGCGACCGACTGCTGCCGCAGCCCTCCCGCCCCTCGCGGCTACGTGTCCGCCTGACATGCTCGCAACGGCCATGTCGCACGCCACCGACACGCCCCCTGTAACCCCATCCCCACGCACGAACACACCAGCCCCTTTCCTCGCGCGCCTTTCCCCAAGGGTGGATCCGCGCGTCATTTCTGCCACGCCGTACGCCACCGGCACGCACTCTCTGGCACCCTCCCACCGCCCCCGCCACTGTCTGGCCCCCTACTTGATTGCCTTTCGCATCATCTCCGCCACGTCGTCCGCCACCAACCCCTTCCCACCCCACACGAAACACACACCTCTGGCACCCCCTCCGCCCGGCCCCCTACTTGGTGGCCTTGCGCATCATCTCCGCCACGTCGTCCGCCACCGACAGCTTGCGCAGCTGCGCCTCCTCGCCGCGGCGGACCGAGGTGAGCGAGGAGGGCAGCTTCCAGATCTGGAGGGTGTGTGTGAAGGGAAGGAGGTGGGAGGCGGTAAGAATGCAGATTGGCAGGAGGAGGCGGCCGGGTGAGGAATGCCCAGGGCCCGGGGCGTGCATGTTGTGTGCGGCTGTGGGTGCGTGCTTACAAATAGATAACATATAGTAAGCACGACCGTGTGTGTGTTCAAGCGTGAAGCAGAACAGAACCGTGTGGAGGGTGGGCAGCTGTGGCGGCACGGAAGGCGCGTCGGCGTGATGGCTGCGGCGGGCCGCAAGACCGCGTGCCGCAGGGCAGATGCGCTACGTGGACGTCCTTGGTGCCCTGCATGGGCGCTGGTGGCAGTGACGCCTGCCGCACGCCGGGCCGAGCGCTGCCGAGCAATGAGAAGAGCCGGCCTCCTGACACGGTACGACGCCCCTGCCACCAGCCCAGCGCCCTGCCGCGCAGACAGCGCCACCTCGTGGGGTCCCGATACGGCATGGCGCCCCCAAACGCAAACCGACACGGCAGCAGAACCGTACACTGCAACACACAGCCTTCTTGGTACAAGCAACGGCACGGGATGGCGCCATGGATGGCGGTGGCGTCGCCGGTCGCAAAAGTAGCGTGCGCCTTGGGTTTTCAAACGGTGCATCCCCGCCCCCAACCACGCACACTCCAACCCACACAGCAACCAGGACCCACCGCACCACGGCCCCACCCCAGACGCCACCCCAACAGGTACCCGGCACCAGCACGTGCCACAGTCCGACGCGCACCTGGATGCCGGTGGCGTCGCCGGTGGCAAAGGTGTCGGGCTTCTTGGGGTTGAAGGCCATGGCGTACACGGGCTTGCGCATGCCGTTGGTGTCCAGCGTCAGCACCGGTCGGATCACGTCGGCGGGGCGCATGAGGTCGTACATGTACACGCAGCCGTCGCCTGCGAGTACGGCAGGGGTTGGGTACGGCAGGGGTTAAGTACGGCGGGTGGTGGGTGCGGCGTAAGGTACTGGTGTGAGCAGCAAGGGAGGTGGGCGGGTGAACGAGGGCCGCCGGTGGGCGTGGGTGCCTGGGGCCGTGGGAGCGCCCGCGTGCATCCCGACTTTGGGCATCGGGCAAACCCGCAGTTAGCGCAGCACGCCCAGACGCACGTCCGGCGGCGGCGAACACGACCGGACGCACACAGTACGGTACGGCGGTGTGTGCTGTACGGCACGGCTACCCCGGTGGATGCTGGCACGGCGCGGCCGTGGAGGTGCCGCGCTCACCTCCGGCGGCGGCGAACACGAGCGGGCGGAAGGGGCTCCACTGGGCTGCGAAGAGGTACGAGGCGGTGGGCTCCAAGTGCAGCAGCGGCTGCATGCGCAGGGAGCTGTAGAGGCGCACGGAGCCGTCGGTGGAGCAGGACACGAAGAGCTCGCGCTGCGGGGGCCGAGGGGGCGGCGAGGGGAATAGGAACACGTTGGCAAGAGGATGTGTTGCCGTGCGGATAGGGGGACGGGGAGGGGAAAGGGCATGTGGGCGCGGCTGCGGTGCGGGGCCAGGGGGCCACGGCCGGAAGCGCGGGGCTGGAGGGAGGCGGCTGGAGGCGAGAGCTGAGGGGTGCCTGCTGCGCCGGCCGCACGGGGCTCGCACCTGAAAGGGCGAGCAGTCGATGCCAAACACGGCGCCCGCGTGCGGCGTGTAGTTGGCCTCGCGCACGGGCGTGCGCAGCTCCACCCGGTCGCCCGTGGCCAGCGCCTTGGCGAAGTCCTGGGGAGGAGAAGGGTGGGGCAGGCGTACGACATGGGGCTCGTGGGGCACGGACGCAGCTGGGGTTCGGTTGCTTGCCAGCCCTCACCCCTGAGCCATCATGTTTGCGGGGACAGACAGGTGGATCGCTCGCGCAAGAAGGCCATCTTGGTTGCGGGTACGGACAGATGACCGAACCAACACTTATCACGACGCGCTGCCGCGCCACCGACCTTCTGGTTGGCGTCGTTGACGTCGTTGTAGCACTTGAAGATCTTGCCGCCCTCGGTGCCCACCAGGAAGGTGCCCGCCATCTCGGCGCCGTGCGTGCCGCCCTCGGCCCCCTTGGCGCCCTTGGCGCCCACGGCGGCCGCTGTGGCGCCGCGCGGTTCCCTCTGGAAGCCCATGCAGGCGCCGCCCCACACGAACTTGCGGTCGATGCCAGGCTGCGGGTACAGCAGCTGGTAGCTGTTTTGGGGAGCAGCGGAGGCACACAGAGAGGCGTCGGGCATGGTCCTGGATGCCCAGTCATGGGTGTGCAGTGCAAGACAGGCAGCGCCACGCAGCGGCCGTCGGGCTGGGTGTGTGCGGCGGCGTCACAGAGGCCCCCGACATTGTCAGCCATGCACTGCACACACATGTACCGGTACGGCAACCCGGCCTCACCCGTACACGGGCGCATCCAGCTTGTGCCACATCCACGTCAGCACGCGGCCGTCGGCGCCCAGCGTCACGAGCCTGTACGACTTGTCCTTGGTGCCGTACTTGGCGGCGTCTGCGCGGCGGCGTACGGCAGAGCGCGACAGGGCCGTCAGCGGCTTGAGGCGGGATGCGTCGGGGGCGGTGAACCCGGCCCCTCCCTGCGTCGCGCAGATGGCGCATCCGGCCTCGTGTGCTGCCGAGCGTGGGGCACGTCCTGGTACCACAGCACACATCGCCATGTAGCTGCCGTACACATGCGTGCGTCTTACTCAGTTACTTTCTGGTTCATTGAACAAACAATGGTACGGCATGACGCACCCGAGAGGTTGAATTGCCAGCTGATGGCGATGACGGGCTCCGTGTGCCGTACGTCCAGCAGCACGTCCGACCTGCGCAGGCACAGCGCGCGCCGCCCCATTCGCCCGTTGGGAGTGGCGCCTGCCTAGCAAGTTCCCCAACCTCCCAGCAAGCATCCCCACCACGCTCCCCGCACGGGCAACTGCAGAGGCAGAGTCGCAGAGCCTCCGGCAGGCAGGCAGTGCTCGACGGCCGAAGCCAAGCAGCGCTCGGCCTCGGGGCCAGCACATCGCCCCACCCGACCCTCAGGGGGGCGCCCGGCCGGCCCTGGTCAACCGCTGCGCTTTGTTGGCACGTGTCGCTGCACGACAGGCGTCGCACCCCACACGCGCCAGTGGGACGCACGCTGGGCGTTAAGCCCCGGACCCAGCCGCAGGCGCCCACTGGTGCCATCTTCCCTCCTACCCTGCCCTAGCGGCCACCGCAAGTCGCGTGCGCAGCGCCTGGGCACTTACATACACACGCATGTGGGGTTCTGTTCTACCCAACACTTAAACACACGTCCACACTGCTCGCCGAGTCTTACCCGCCCCAGCCCATTGCCCCCCCAAACACACACACACGCGCCGGCAGCCGGCCCCTACGCACCTGCCGCGCTGAGGGTCTCCCTCAAGGCTCATGTCCCACACGTACAGCTCGCCATTGAACGTGCCGCCCGCGATGAGCGCCTGGGGAGGGGAGAGTGAGAATGGATGGGCAGGGAGTGGCAAGGGAATATCGGACACGATTGCAATCCGGAGGGCGTGGGTGGGTGCAGGCGAGCGACACGCCTCGTCAGGCACCGATTCTTCTCCTGCCGGATGGGGGCGCACAACCCGACACGCAGCTGCGCTGCCGTTGCCTCGGCCGCGGCTTGTCGTCCACATGATCACGACGCCTGTCTCGATGGCAGATTCTTGCGGAGAGCGGCTCACCGGGTGCGAGGGGTGGAAGGCGCAGCTCATGAGGCAGGTGTCGGTGTCGATCCGCGTGTCGGCGCGCCCCGTGTTGACCTCCTCGCGCCCCAGGTTCCACGTCGTCAGCGCGCCGGGGTACGTGCACCAGCCCACCACGTCGTACCTGTACGGCAGGTACGGAGAGGTTGCGTACGTCAGGGTGCACGTGTGTCAGGATGCTGGGTGTACGGCAGCGGGTGTGGCGCATAGGGGCGCATCCCTGCTCCCCCGGTGCAGGACAACGACACGCACACCCACCCCGGAATGCCCGCCGCAAACACACGCCGCGCTATCCCGGCCCTAACCCCGCCGCCCCTATGGCCTCACCTGCCGAACGAGGCGGCGATGGTCTGCCCGGTGCAGGACCACGACACGCACGTGACCACCAGCTTGTGCTTGTTGGTCTGTGGTCGGGGGAGGGAGGACGCGAGCAGCGCCGCGGCGATCATTGCCTTGCGCGCGTGTGCGGGCATGTGCGGTCAACGCGTGTGCGGGCAAGCTGGCAGCAGGCCAAGCGGTGGCCGCGGTCAAGGCGCTTCGTTTCCCCGGCTACCTGCCCCGTGCTGCGCTACTGTTGCCAAGCGGCCCGACCCCAAGGACCCCAGCCGACAAACACCCCCACGGGCCGCGGGCCCAAGGGGGCCACGCAGCACCGGCCTCAGCGCAGGCCAACAGTTGCGGCTGCTGCCGGCGCCTACGCCAGCTCCGGACCCACGGGCCCCCCCCGCAGTGCCGCGCACAGCAGCGCACAGCAGCGCACAGCAGCGCACAGCAGCCCGCCGCAGCTGCCCACGCCGCGGTGTCGCCAGGCTGCCAGCTTGGCAGCCTTTGTGTTACCCTTTGGAATATATCTCTCCCCCTCAGGGTCGCGCCCAGGCTGACTGCGCCGGGGGCTGTGCTGCCCCGGCCCAAGCACGTACCACCGCATCGACACAGCCCAACACACCGCAGGTAGGTCCACGGCTCGGCCCTTGCCCCCTGGCCGCTCGACGGCTACCTGCTGTTGTGCTCATCGCCTGCGCCCTGCGCCTTTTTACTCCCGGTACGGAGCCTGCCGGACTGCCTATCGCAGCTGTCGGCCGTCCCCTCACAAGCCACGGCACCCTGGCGAGGTCCCCGGCGGCCGGGCGGCCGCAGCCTCGCGCCCGGTGGTGGCCACTCCCACGGGCCCCGCTCCGGGCGCCCTCCCCCTTCCGCAGCAGCCACGAAAGCGCTTGCTCCCGCCCCAACGCACACTCCCTTAGTTGTGCTGTGCCGCGTGTGGGGTCCCGTCTAACACTTGAGCACACGGCGCACCTGTGTGCTGGTTGCGTTGAGGTCCTGCTGGTCGCCCATGCTGGCCTGGAAGGGCGACAGGTAGTGCGCGCACACGGCCGGCTCCTGGCGGCACACAGCGGGCGGAGGAGGGGCGGGGAGGGCGGGAGGAGGCAGGTGTTGGGCTGGGCAGGCGGGCCAGGGGGGCGGCTGCGTGAGGAGGCAGGTACCGGTAGTAGCGCGCGCGCACGGGCGGCTCCTGTGTCACGTAGAGGGCGTGGGCGGGCGACAACAGGAGCTGGGCAGCCGGACCAGCAGGTTCGTCACCACCTCCTTGCGATAGTTTCGCGTGTTATTCTACTACGTTCCTTGAAAAGGAACACACACACGGGAGGCTCCGTCTCGGCGGCAGCAGGCGGTGCTGTCATGTGGGATCCCCCGTGGGCCGCACCCGGCTGCGAATCGCCTCGCATGTAGTGTGGTCCCCGGAGGCCTTGCACACATAAATACCCCGCACCTGCTCGTCGTCTGCGGCCCGCGTGAAGGGCTCCAGCACCTCGTGCTCCTCGGCCGCCTTGACCAGCTCGCCCGTGAACATGCCTTCCATCCTGCGGGCCGTTTGGGAGGCAGAGGGCAGAGAGAGGAGACGCTATGCGCGAGGGAGAGCGGAGGAAGACGCGGTCTGCCGGCGCGGGGCCAGGTTCGGAGAAGAGCCCGCCGCGGCCGCCGAGCCCGCCCGGCGGCCCAGGGCGTGGCCGTTGACCGGTCGGGTCCTCCTGGAGCGCGCTCAAGGCCCGCCGAGCACCCATGAACCGACGTCGCCTCCGAGGGCTCCGACCCACTTGGTGACGAACTCGGCCAGGCCCGTGGCCTGCTTGCTGGACACTTTGGCAGCCGCCGCTTGGTGCGCCGCGCCGTCGTCCGTCTGCGTGCCGGCCGTGGCGGCGCTGCCGGTCTGCGTCATGGCCTCCTCATAGGCCAGCGGCTTGGTCTCGGTGCCGGTGCTCTTGGAGCCCGCCGTGGCGGCCTGCCAGCTGCTCGGCACATCGACCTGGCGGGTGAGTGGGTTGCGGTTGCGTAGGTGAGTTGGAGGGCGTGAGCGGGCGAGGAGGGGTGGAGGAGAGTAGGCCGGGGAGGGGCGGACGCCGCGTCCGCGTGGCGCGGGATGGCACGCCGGGCTGCGTGCCGACAGCATGTGGAGCGCATGCCGTCGAGGTGCTGACGGTTGCAGCAACCGCGCGCTGGACACTGACGACGGCAGCTACGTGCATGTAGCAGCCATGAGCATGCACAGCGAGGGGCGGAGGTGGAAGGCTCATGTCGCGCAGCGCATACCCGGCTATCTCCAGGTTCGCTGTCACCAAAGTCCGATGGCACCGGTTCAGCCTCTTCACGCATTGGAAGGAACAGAGCCAGCGTGAATAGTGGACTGCGGGACTGGCGAAGTCCGCCGAGGTGCTACTCCCTTAGAGGAAGTGTTATCTGCTAGCTAGAATGTATCGAGGCTGCATAGAGCGTCTAGGGCGCGAGCAGCGCACTCCTGCAATTGCGAGGTTCTAGGTGTGCACGCGAAGACGACCAATGCGTGATCTTGCAAGCAAGCATAAACGGTGTGCTGGTCGTGTTCTTCTTTCCGCACGCTGGACCCAGTCAAGGTTTGATGCAGGCACGTACCATCCTGTTCCCCGCCCCTGCCCCACCCCCACACACAACGCCCGCATTTCTCGCCAGAGAACCCCGGCCTTGACTTAGCGCGCTAGCGGCATTGACATAAAAGAATTTTAAACATATCTACCGCGATAGCGCGAATGAGATGTAGCACCGGCCAACGGCTGGCGCACTGTGAGAGACACACGTTACCGTGACGTTACCTGACAATACCACGGAAAATTCAGTTTTCCCCGGGTAAAGTATGCATGCATCACAACCAGAGAGGGAGTACACTCATAATGTAATGTAGGAAGCTCCCCGTGCACCCGAACGCGCACCCAAACGTCTCGTGGCCCTAGCACGCGGGTCCAACCCAGGAGCACACGATGGCCAAGCCCGCACTTCACTCCGGACCCAGCGAGGGTCTCCCTCATCATACGTGGGCACAACACAGGGAGCCGCGGCCACCGCTCTTCTCTTCCTCCTCACGCTCCGCCCATGCCTCTCGTCAAAGCCAGGCGGCCCTCAACCCCAATGCTTGATCCCGCTCCAACGCAACACAGGGCCTAGCCCGCGGGCTTCAACTGCTTCAACTGCTCCAACTGCTTCAACTGCTCCAACTGCTTCAACTGCTCCAACTGCTGAAAGTGCTCCACCTTCTTCAATTACTGCAACTGCTGCGTCCTGGGTCCGGCCCTCGGCCCCCCCCAACCCGGGCACAGTGTCGCGCGCGCGTGCTGGCATGAGTCGCGACCCGACCACCACGGCACCCGGCCCGCGACCAACCCAGCCGCACACGCGAGGCGCGACACGTGCGACGACCACCGCGCTACCGCTGCTGCACGCCGCCGCCGCCCTGGGCCCCCAGCCTCAGCGCCCGCACAACGGCGCCGCCGCCGGCCGGCCCCTCGCCGCCGCCCTCCTGCCCCGCCTCCCGCCCGCCCGCCAACACGCTCCCCTCGCGCTTGCCGCCCGCCGCCACCGCGCCGCCGCCGCCGTCGCCGCCGCGCTGCATGGCGTTGTGCTTCTGGATCCACTGCCGTACGTATGACATCTCGGCTTGCCGTACGGCCTTGACGGACGGCGGGCTGGAGGCAGCAGAGCCACAGTGGAAGCGGGGGATAAGTGACGCGTGCGTCAACACAACCCCGGGGATGCGCTTTACGAGCCGCAGCCCAAGCCAGGCCACAAGCTTTTGACTCCAACTCGTTATCCGTGTTGTTAACCCCACATTCCCCAGACCTCCCGCACCCCGAACAGGCCCACTCGAGCTGTGCGTGCCTCGGGAAGGGATGGGACGGCAGCTCGAGGCTCCTCCCACCTCACAGACACGTCCCGCCCCGCCCGCCGGCCCTGCCCGCCCCGCCCGCCCGCCCCCCTCACTCTGCCGGGTTGCTGTACATCAGGTCCAGGTGGTGGGCGCCCTGTTGGCAGTTGGAATGGTCGGGGCGGTTGGGGCAGTTACGGCGGATTCAGGGTCAGGCGCAGCGGGCCGGCTGTGCCTGCGGCTGCTGTGAGCCGTCGCACACGGGCACGCCCACACCGCGGCCGTGGCCGCCCGGCGCCTGCTGCCGTACCGTGCGGCAAGGCACGCATGCTAGCTGCGCAGCCCGAGGCGGGCGCCGTGACGCGCGTCGTACAAGCTGCCGTACCAACCTCTGGGATGATGAGCGCGACAACGCTGTCGCTGACGTTGTGCAGCACGCCAAAGGCGCTCCACGGGTCGTACATGCCTTCACGGGCGCGTGTTGGGAGACTCCGTCACATTCCTTGTGTCACATCCCTTGTGAGGAGAAAGCACGCCACCAACACACCCGCATACGCCCATACATGCAGGCTGGCACAGCCCAGCGCCTTTGCGGCACCCTCGGGGCCCGCACCGTTGGAGAAGACGATGTTGGAGGCGTAGCGGTAGTCCAGGCCGCCGTACGTGAGGGTGCTCCAGTCGGGCTGCGGAAGGGTGCCCCAGGCCTGGGCGCAGTGCGCCTTGATGGCCTCCAGGTCAAAGGGGCCCTGCGGGCGTGGGCATGGGCGGTGGGGCTAGGTAAGGCCCGGAAGCCGTCAGCTGCAATCCTCGGGCGCGCTAGCCACTCGGTCCAGAGTACCCAAGGGTTGGGAGCGTGTGACGGCGCCGTACCGGCTGCCGCCCTGCCGTACCTGGTCCCAGAACATGTCTGTCGTGCCGGTAGCCGGATAGTACGGCAGCTCCTGCAGGGCGCGATCGCAGTACGGCAGTACGGCACGCATTTTAGGACACGCGGCGCGCACACACGCATGGCGGCGCAAAGTCACGCAGGGGTCATCGCAGCCAGCGCTCGCAGCCCTTGCGACGCGCCGGCACGGGGCGAGCCCCAGCAAACAAGACACAATACGGCAGCTACGACATCGTACGGCAGATGGGGGTACGGCACCTGGCCCATGAGCTCGGTGCACCACTGGTAGTCCCAGGGCCCGCTGTTGCCGGCGGCGGGGCCCGAGGTCTGCACGTTGTAGCACTGCACGGTGCCGGTCACGTTGTACAGCACGCCCGCCGCCTCGCGCAGCGCCTGCAAGTGGCACGGGAACACAGGAGCCCGGCAAGGTTGGGTGCTGCTGTGGGGGGCATGGAAGGGTGGCACCTGCAGCGGCCAGCGGCTAGCCGCGGCACTGGTCCATGCCGGAGGGGCCCCTGTTGCTGCGGGAGGCGGTCGCAGCCAGCCAGGTGCCGGCGGCGCGCCTCCCCTGAAACTCCTACGACGTGTACGGCAGCACGGGGCCGCGCACCTCGATCAAGTTGCTGGGCTTGGAGGGCTTGGGCAGGCCCAGTCGGTTGCAGGCGGCGCGCATGGGCCAGGCCGGCAGCGGGTGCGCTGCGGGGCGGTACGGCAGTACGGCAATACGGCACAGGGGCGGCAGCAGCATTGAGCCTGGGCCGGCAGGCGCGGGCGCAGGTGCAAGCGCTCGGGGTTGGGGGTGCGCGTGCCGTGTGCTGAGCGGGGCCGTTGCTCCGCGCGTAGGGGTTGCGCAACGGTGGACTTGCCCATGTCCTGGGCCAATGCAGACCTCCTTGGGCAACACCTTGACCAACGCCGTGCGCTGGCCTGCTGCGCCGCAGGACCGTAAGTACAGCAAAGCGTCATGTTGTGTCGTACCTGGGCTGTCGGAGATGTACGACGAGGGGTAGGGATAGTTGCCCATGGCGAAAGCGTCGAAGGCGCCCTGCAGCGGCGCAAGGGCGAGGGGTTGGGGTTGATAGGCACGGGGGGCCGCGCCGAGGACAGGGCCAAGGGGCGGGGCCGCCGCGGCGAGCGAGCGAGCGGGGGTGCCCGGGATGGGGCGGGGCGGCCGACGCTGAGGGGGCAGCCCGGCGGAGCTGGGAACGGAAAGGCCCGTACCTGCAGCCAGTAGGCGACCGCCAGAGCCGCGTCGGCGTCCGCGATGGGTTCACACAGCCGCAGCAGCTGCTGCAGCGCCGCGCGACCGGGCACGGTCTTGCCCAGGCTGACGACCTGACGGAGCAGGGAAGGGGAGCGAGGGGTTAGGGTGGGGTTGGGGGAGGCGTGCGGTCACCGGTAGGGAGCCGGAGCACCGTCCTGCCCAGGGTCCTGGCGGGACGGGCGCCGGCGGAAGCTGCTTTTGGGTTACAGTGTCGTACGGGGGCCTGAAACCTCAGCCGTGGCCGGTGCCCTGCCTGCAGGGAGGCGTTTCCTGGTACATTCCATCTGAACGTATGTTTTGCACTGCACAATGCCTATGATAGTTGGTGTAGCCCCACAGTCCTGCCACCCATGGCCCCCACCTGCAGGAAGGCGTTGCGTGTGTTCGTGGAGCACGCGGCCGCCGAGCCGGCCGCGGCCGTGGCGTCGTACGTCACGATCTGCGTACGGCAGCAAGGCGCGGCGGCGGCGAAGGTACGGCAGCAGCGCACAGAGACGCATGGGTCCGGTGTGGGCGCACGGGGCGCGGGCACCACACGGCGGACGGCAGCCCGTCAAGCAGCACCCTCTACGGCCTTGGCGCCACTGATGTGCAAGCAAACAAGCCAGCCTACAAACGGTCCCCTCGGGTGCGGTGGCGCAACCTCCCAGGCTCCTCGCGACGCCGCGGCTCCGCAGCAAGCGCGCCACAAAAAAGGCGCACGTGGGGGCCCCCACGAGCTCCCCAGCTCGCCAGCTCACCTCCCAGAAGCGCTGCGGCCGCCAGCCGGGCACCGCGGGGAAGGCGCCCACGGGCGCTGATGCCGCCACGGCGCCGGCGATGATGTGGGGGTACTTGACGCGCATCCAGGCGGCCAGCATGCCGCCGTAGGAGCCGCCGAAGGCGATGACGGGGCTGGGCAGGGGGAGGGAGGGGAGAGGAGGGAGCGGGGGCGGGGGCAGCCAGGGCGCCTGGGTCAGGTCCGTGTCTGCAGGCCGGCAGCCGGCCTCAGGGCCCGCCGCACAGATACTGAACAATTACAGGCTTGATATACTTGTATGATGGATTGGGTCCATGTTCTATGTAGGAGACTTGGAAGAAGACTGGTAACCCGACGCACCTGGTCTCCGCGCCCGCCGCGCGTGTGAAGCCCCACAGCAGGGCCGCATAGTCGGCCAGGGCCTGGCGGGGCAGCACGGCATCGCCAACAAGCACCGCGCGGCTGCATGTTTCGATACCATGCCACACGGCCCACACGGCCCACACGGCCCACACGGCCCACATGGCCCACACGGCCCACACGGACCGCGACGTGGGCAGGCGGCGGCCAGGCGGCGGGCCACGGGGCTGCCAGGCCAGGTCGCGCATGGGCCCAGCGGGGCGCAGGGCTTTCGCGGCGCAGCCCAGCCGCCCACGGCCCAAAGCCACGCTGCCCGAGCCACGGCCGCGGCCTGCGCGTCCCGCCCAGGCCGTGTCGAGGGATCCCAGGGTTTCTGGACCGGATCGGGTCGGGCCGGGCGCTGGGGAGCACCCGCCGGCGCTCATGCAGCAGGAAGGGAGCAGACACGCCAGCCGGGCAGCCGCGCGCGGCGCGGCCGGGCAGCCGGGTGCTGCGGCCCGGCTTCCTGACCGGCGGCGCACCGCGCTCGACTGTCACAGCGTTCCGCACACGTTCACATAGCACAGTAGCAACATGCATACTGAGTCTTGTTGTTTAACCCAGTTGCGACCGCACCTGCTCCACGGTCAGGTAGGCCGGGTTGACGGCCCAGCTGTCGGGGCCTGCGGGGCGGCAGCCATGGCAGCAAGCATGCAAGGGCCGTTGGCCATGGCGCCAGGCGGGCCTTCGCACGGCACCCCGCAACGCCATACGATGTGCGTCGTAGCGGAACGTCAGCCCAGCCCAGCCCAGCCCAGCCCAGCCCAGCCCAGCCCAGCCCAGCCCAGCCCAGCCCAGCCCA
>BDDC01001784.1:0-20356 GCA_001662425.1 Chlamydomonas sphaeroides | reverse complement strand
GAGGGGAGGGGAGGGGAGGGGAGGGGAGGGGAGGGGCCCCGCCCTGAGGGGGGAAGGAGAGGGGCGAGGGAGGGAGGGAGGGCACCGGTAGGCGGCGAGCAGGCGGGTCGCGGGGCCTGGGGAGGACGTGACCCCCGCCCGCCACCTCCCCCGCCCGCCCCGGACCCTGTCCCCAGGACCAGTCGCAGCCGGGGCAGCTGTACTGCCTGGCGCTGGTGCAGCGGCGCGACCTGGCGTGCCTGCGGGAGCTGGACGGGGGCTGCCTGCCGCTGCTGGAGAACATACGGGAGGCGGGCTGCAGGGTGGGGAGCGGGGACGAGGGAGGGGGAAAAGGGGGAAGGGGCGATCCGCGAGACAGGGCACTGGCACGGTTGGCGAACTTGCGAGGCGCGGGCCTGATGCAGGGGTGCAGGGTGTTGGCTTGGGTCCGGACAGAGGGCGGCATGTACGGCATGTACGGCATGTACGGCATGGCATCTGCCGCTCCTCCTGGGACCCGGAACCGTCAGGACGGGCCGCGAGCCGACACCCGGCCGGGACGCCGCTGCCTCAGCGGCCCTTCCCGCAAGTGCCCCAAGTCCCGCAAGCCCCCCCTCCCTTCCCCGTCCCTCCCGCCTCCCTCCCTCCCCCTCCCCTCCCAGGCCATCCAGCAGCGCTACGGGGTGCCCCCCTCCTGCCTGCGCCTCTTCCTGCACTACCTGCCCTCCTACTGGCACCTGCACGTGGTGCGCGGGGCGGCGGAGGCGCGGGGGGCCGCCGGGGTCGGCTACATTACTGCTGCACAGTCCATGCCGGCATGCGCTGACAGGGTGGAGACGGGCATTGGGCGCCTCCGCACGCCCACAGCAGCATCAAACAGGGCAGCTGTGCGAGCCGCTTCACGCCCGCCGCCCCTGCCCTTACTCCCGTCCCCCGTCGTACTGTCGTACTGTGTACAGCACTTCGTCCACGTGGACCTGCCCACGCCGGGTGTGGCGGTGGGCAAGGCCGTGCTGCTGGATGACGTCATCGGTGAGTACGACATGGCGGCGGGGGGCGCGGGGGACGCGGCACGCTGGCGGCGGCGCAACTGCGACCGGGGCGTGCCTTTACCTAGGCTGTCGGCTAGTGAGCCTCCGGGGGAACCTGGAAATGCTGAGTTGAGCGTTGACTGGAATGGGAGCTCGGGGCGGCTTGAGGCAACGCGATGTGTGACGTCAGCCTCCCATCGATCGTTGCCTTGTTGTGGCGTAAAGATCACGTCCCGCTGCCTTGCTGCTCTCCGCCGATACGCAGACTGTATCAGGACGTACGGCAGCGACTACTGGAAGCGTCGCACCATGTCTTACGTCGTCGGTGAGAGCGATGAGCTCTGGCCGCTGCTGGCGGCGGGGAGGGCGCCAGCGCCGACGGGGGGCAGCTGAGCGGCGGCGGGGGGCGGGGACAGGTCACGCTATCCCGCTGCAGGAAGGTGTTGGGCCTTGGATGCAAAGCAGTTGAGTGGTGTTCTCTGGGACGGAGGTATGCTGCTGGTGTGACCTTCACTAAAAAGATGGAAGAGCAGGAGCTAGAGAAGGGCTTCGGAGTGGTATGGAGTGCTACACTCGTATTGCGTTGCGGCGTGGCCTGTGGTAGAGGAACCATGAAGCTATAGGCGAACATATGCGATTTTTTGGAGGTTCATCCAGTCCTGCCTCGCGGCGCGGCTGCCGTCCAAGCTGCAACTGCCGTAACAAGGTGGTTGGGAGGGGGCTGCGCCGGATCCGTCGGCGAGCGCGGAGTCAAGGTAGCAACGAGTCAAGGTGTGCTACGCCCTTGCGGAGGCGTGTGGAGGGGCCCCGGCGGAATGATGATTTCCACGCTGATTCTACAGTACATGTGGCATGAGCGAGGGCCGCCGGCCTGTCCGACGCTTGAACAGCCACGGGGCCCAGCCGCCAGCGCCTGCGCGTGGCAGCGTGAGATGCAACTAGTGCCCCGGCTGCCCGGCACCTTCAAGCACGCAGTGGCGAGATCTGGCAAGCGTTGGCTGACAGGCGCAGCCTCACCGCGTCTCGCACGGAACGTGTGAAGAGGCAGAGTGGGGGTTGTGGCGCGTGTCAGCAATCGAGCAATTTGCTCATACTCAGGAACGAGCGGCGCTAGGTTCGAGCCTGGTCCAGTACACAGTGGCGTACTGGAGGCGCAGACAGCTGTCACAGCGCGGCGCAACGGAGCTGACACACGAGGCGGATGTCGCCTCACACAAGGAGGGGAACAGGGGATTGAAGGGGAAAGTGCCGCACGGTTTGCACGAGGCGTGCCGTTTGTCCTTCGAGCTTTGGCACGCTTACCCACTGACGTCCACGCTATTCGTGTTAATAGTTGCTTACTTCATTGTACTGTTACGACGCTCTTGCTTTGCTTCTTGACATAAACAGCGAACCCATCCGACGAAACAGTGTTTGCCGCAACCCACAAGACTCGATTCTAGCAGCATCTACACCACCTGTGTAGGCACCAAGCAGAATGGTTTGGCAGCCAACAGGAGGGGTCAGCCCCACGGAATCGGACATCAAGTGTGGAGCGCACAGGTGTGGCGCTACGCCAGTAACCTGGGCGGGTCCTTGCGCCAATCAATCAGGCCCAACGGGTCGGCACCGCGTCGGGGTTCTGCCATCGAAGGCCGCAAACGGAGTGCCGCGCAGTGCCCTTTAGCTACACGTCAGGGCGTAGAGAGCCGGCACAACGCTACTTCAACGTACATGCGCAGCCTTTATCAGTGGCCGAGCAGCACTCGCCCCCCTCCACCGCCATGCTTTTCCCCCAGACCGACAATGGAAGTGAACCCGCTACTCACAAATCCCGAACTGGGGACGGTGAAGAAGATTCTCTTCAACAACCCGCCACCGGAGAAGGTGTTCGGGTACACGCCACCCCGTGACCCGGAGGGCGCGCGTGAAGGTGAGGCGATGCCGCCTATTGCCGCCACCGCGCGCCATGGGCAGTTGGGCTGTAGCCCCATCGCGACCCGTGCAGCGTCGGACGCAGCGCGGAGGTAACGGCTGCCGCAGACGGCGGGGACGGGTTTGGGGGACGCCCACGCGCGCAGGCCTGCTGCGTCGCCTGCTGCTGCCCACGCCCACCCCGAGCCGCCCGCCGCCCACCCGGCCGCTGCGTTCCCCTCCCTTCCTACCCCGCAGTCATGATGCTGTGGAAGGGCCACAAGGCCAGCCCCTCGACCGAGGTGGTGGCGCCCAAGCAGGACTTCAAGACCCTCAACAAGATGGCCGTTGCCAGGTGCAGCCCGCCCATTACTGGAACCCCCCACCCCCCCGCCTTCGGGGCAGCTGCCAGCCTGGGGCCGGGCCCCTCGGCCCGAGGTTGCACGCACTCGCCCTCAGCCCCACCCCCGCCACCGTCCGTCGCCCTTCTCGCGCCAGCCCGCCCTTGCGGCGGCGCCACACGCCCTCCCCATGCGTGCCGCTCCCGCCGCTCCCCGGCCCCCAACCCGACCCACCCCCTTCCCCTCCCTCATCCCTGCCCTCCCCCTGCAGCGGCCTGTCCACCGCCAAGCAGCAGCCCGCCTTCCGCAAGGAGCACGGCGACGTCATGGTGCACGGCCCCGCATCGGGCGAGTCGCCCACGAGGCGCTCTGCGCTGCCCACCATCCCCGGCAGCAAGCAGGGCACCATGTTCGGCATGCCCTCGGGCTACCGCACCGCCGAGGTGGGGCGGACAGCGCGTGTCTGGGCTGCGGAGGGGGCATGGCAGCGACTAGACGTATGCTGTGATGTGAGAATGGAGGCATGGATAGGTACGGAACATATGGTGTACAGCCCACCTTACCGCCGAGGTGGGGCGACAGGGCGTGTCTGGGGCTGCGGAGAGGATATGGCGGTGACAAGGGATGGGTGTCTTTTGGGCGCTGGCGGAAGCGCCCAGTGGAGGGTGATGGGGATGAGGTTGAGGGGCAGCCGCTGCTGCTGGCGTTGCCGTGCCGGAGCGTGTGGAGGCGCCAGGCTGGTCGCAGTGCCTCACACTGCGCGCCCTGCCTCCCTGCCTCCCTGCCTCCCTGCCTGCCTGCCTCCCTGCCTCCCTGCCTCCCTGCCTCCCTGCCTCCCTGCCTCCCTGCCTCCCTGCCTCCCTGCCTCCCTGCCCCCCTCCCTGTATGCGCTGCGCGGCCGCAGGTGGTGCGGGTGTGCGGCCCCGAGGAGCCGCCCGTCAAGTACCTGGTGCAGGGGGCGTACCAGGTGGGGCCGGAGCAGGGCTGGGAGAGGGGGGAGCGGGAGGGGAAAGGGGCGAGGGAGGGGCCAGGGGGAGGGAGGGGTTGGGAGGGCAGGGCGCGTGTGCAGGCCGTTGGGTGGTCAGCCAGCGAGGGACGGGCGCGGGCGCCGGTGGGGGGGGAAAGGGGGAGTGAGGGAGTCTGGAGCATGAGGCAACCCGGGGAGGGGCGGGCAGACGGGGGCGGGAGCACATGCGAGGTGGCCGGCGGTGGGGGACACTGGGTGATGGGGCCTGGCGTAGCTTGTCGGGTGGCAGGCGGACCAGAGGGAGCGTCCGCAGGGAGCATGCGCGGCGCGAGCCAGGTGAGGTGCCGTTGGAAGGAGGCAGCGGGCGGCAGCCACACCTGCCGACCGCCTGCTGACCGCCCGCTCCTCGCCCTCCCGCCTCCCCTCACCCCCGCCCGGGTAGGACGAGTGGGTCCGCAAGAACCTGGAGGCCGAGGCGGCGGGCGCGGGCCGGGCCCGGCCATACATCCCGCCGCAGCCCACCCGCGCGGTACTGGGCCACTCGTACGGCGCGAGCCGCTACCTGCAGCCGCCCAACACCGAGGAACCCTGGAAGATGAGCAAGTTCAAGACGGTGCGTTGCCGTACCGTGCCGTGTAGGCAGCGGTTGCTGCCGTCCGGGGCTTGTTTGGGTGCCGTGTGCGGTATGGGGCGGGCCCCGGGGGGCGGCGACGGGTGTTGCACGGAGGGGTGGCGGGCAAGGGTGGCCGCTGTGAGTGCGGGCGGGCCCCACGCGAGCTGCAGGAGGTGGGGGTGGGGCGCTTGATAGCAGCCGAGAGCCGCAGTGTCGTCCGTCTCACTCCGGTGGCCCTTGTCGTCTTGCCGCCCTCGCTCAGGTTGGCCCCAAGGTGACCCAGTACTCTGGGGGGTCCTTCCGCAAGCAGAGTGCCCGGGCCGGAGCCGGGGCAGCGCCGGAGCAGCAGATTGGCGCGGGCGCGCCGGAGGAGCCGCCGGCCGAGGCATGAGCTGTGCCGCCGGAGGCGCCGGCAGGAGGCGGGCGCGCCCGAAGGAGCCGCAGATTCGCTGCCCGTTGGCGGCGCGGAGGCGGAAGCATTGTTTTAGAGAGCGGGCGGGAGCAGGAATGGTGGTGTTCGTATCTATGATATCAGCACAGCTTTGAAGCGCTGCTGGCTGCTGACTGCTTGGCGCTGCTGTACTGTGTGCTCACGCGGCTGGCTGCAGCTGGCCGGTCCCAGATGTAGAAGGGGACCGGGGAAGCGTCTGCTGCGCGCCTCCTTAGGGCCGCTTGCACTGGTCGGTGTGTGGACATGACTTAGGGGTTGGGTTGATAGGTCTCCGGGCGGTGGCGGACCCGTGGAGAGCGAGGCATAGCGGGTAAGGACGGGCGTGTGCGGCAGCGCCGGCTGGAGCAGGAGGAGCATAGTCGCTGCGGCGAGCTGCGGTCGGTGGACAAGGGCGGCGGGGTGGGCAGCTCCCTGGGGACACGGGCACTCCTGCGGCCAAGGTGGTCGTTGTAGGGAGGAGAGGACGAGGACGCGCCGAGGTGGCTGCGGGGCACAGGCCAGGACGAGCGCGCTGCGGGGGCGCCGAAAGGGCGCAGCGGGAGGGAGGCAGGCGCCATGCCTCTACATGGGCCAGGGTGTAAACGGCGGATCAAGGTGACCAAGTCGCTGCACGCCAACCCCCAATTCACAGGTTCGCATCCCGTCGCGTTTGGGGTGGGCGGGACCGCTCCCTCGCGCCAGCAGCAGCCGTGTCCCTTTGTTCGGGTCAGCGTTGTGTCACGCGCTGTCATGCGCCCGGTGAGTCGCCGCCGCTGCAGTCGCTCCTCTTTTGGCCCTGCGGCCTGCTTGCCCTTGTCTGCTGTGCCGTCGTCCCTCTACGCAGGCTACCGGATGTAGTGAATCCTCGTTTTCGCAGGCTTACACTCCTGGCTTCGCTTTAGGTTTCCATGAGGTCGATGGCACAAGGCTGGCGCATGGTCCCAGCTCCTGCCTCCGGGCGCCCGGTCACAGGGGCTGCTCGCAGTGCTGCGGTTGCTCGGGGCAGCAATCACGCGTCCCGGCCCCAGCGTGTCCTTGTTGGTTACGCAGCAAAGCGGAAGGCTCTCATCCGGGCTAGCACAGCCAGGCGGGCAGCCAGCCGGCAGGGGCTGTCGCCTGCCGCGGCTGCTGGTCTCGGCGCCATCGCCCACCCGGCTCCGGTCCGGCCTGGCCGGCGCCATGGCTGCCAGCGCGGGCGCGGCCCTTGGCCCTTGGCTAGTGCCGCAGCATACTGAGTTCACCCCCCTGTAGACCCCGCCAGCAAGCCCCAGGTCGCTGAGCTCATGGTATGTGTACGTTTGGCGTCATGCCGTACGCGCTAGTGCCTCCTAGCCAGCAGCGTCGGCGCATGCGCCCTGTCGAAGCAGCTTCAACTACTTATCAGAACTGGCTTTCCGAGCTTCATGTCAATCCTGAACGCCCGGGGTCCCAGCAGCGCGCCGTGCCAGCCACGCAGCTATCTAGGAACGCGGAGCACCGGCACCCCGTCAGCCGGGCCTTGCGTCAGCCGCGGTACAATCCACCGCCACGCCGCCACCCTGCGACAACAGCGCACCGTGCTGTCAAAAGTATTCTATCTTCCGCGTAGCGTAGCTCGCGGCAGGTACAGCTGAGCCCTCAGCGGCGCAGCCCGCGGGCCCACAACACCGCGGACTGCGTGACGGTGAGGCGTCCATTGGCATTCCGGCACTGCGGCCTATTAGCAACAGTTTCGCACAGCGGTACATATAGTTGAGCTCTCAGCGGCGCAGCCCGCGGGCCCACAACACCGCGGGCCGCGTCACACTGGGAGGCCCATTGGCATTCCAGCATTCCAGCCATTTCATGGCCGGATCGTAAAGCACGCCGCCCGTATCCATGGCACACAGCTAACGGCGTTTGTGCACATATGTTGGGCTCCATTCACAGCTGTAGCCGCGGCCGCTGGGCCGGCGGCGCGGCCTCGACGTCTCTGCCACCGTCGTCGGCGCGTCTCTTGCAGGACACGACCCCTGCGTCGCCATCCCATGTCTGCCCACTGCGGAGGTACGTCAACAGTACGGGCGACGCCGTGGCTCCGCCGCCGCCGACGGCCGAGGGGCCACCGCTGTCGCTGCTGGCCTCCGGCTTCTCACCGTCGCTGCTGCCACCCGTTGGCTGCCGCAGGCCCGGTGCTGCCGGCGTCGCCTGGACGGGGTCAGAGCAAGCGCCGGCGGCACGCCCCGCGGCGGCGGCGAGCTCAGAGCCGAGGCGCGGCGCTGGTTGGTGCGGCGGTCCCCGGACCACGCCCAGGCCAGCGGCAGGGCCGCATACGGAGCTGCGCCGCCGGCCGCAGTCAGGCACCTGCGGCAGACCGCCCGATCCGCCAGCAGCGCTCGACGGCGAAGCGAGGTCAGCCCCAACCAGCGCCGTGGAGACAGCGCGGGGAAGGGCGCTCGCAGCAACGCCAGCAGCTGCCGTGGGGCCCGGCTGCTGCTGCTGCTGCTGCTGCTGCTGCTGCTGCTGCTGCTGCGCCTCAGCGTGCGGCGAGAGCGGGCGCCCCCCGTCCTCCTCGCCGCAGGAGCGCTGCGTCCGGCGCTGCCGGCGCGGCTGCCGGCGCGTGGTCGTCGAGTCGGTGGCGACGGCCCGGCCGCCGCGCGGGCTGCCGACCCAGCCCGGCGGCGGCTGTTCGGATGTGACCATGACCAAGCGGGTCTTGCTGTCATCCAGCCAGGTCAGGGTCTGGAGGAAACGGCCTCGGAGCTGGCCCAGGGGTGCGCCTTTGGGGTAGAAGCTCCCCTTGTGGCAGCCCTCCTGCGGACACACGCACGGGCAGAGGTCGTCGGACGGCGATGCTGGAGTCATAGAGGCAATGGGCCGCACGCCACGGTGCTGCGATGCCGTAACAATGCGATCAAGGCGTGCGACACGGGCCGTCGGCGCCCAACGGCCGGAAATCGTAAGACCCATCGAAAATTGCCGCAAGCGCTGTAGAGTCACGCGGACAGGTCCCTGACGGCGGCAGCCCCCACCTTCCAGGAAATCCGGTGCACATCCGGCAGCAGCACCCCGTTCAGCTGCAGCTGCAGGTCCGACCTGGCGTGGGTGGGCAGCGGGCAGCACGGGAGCAGGGCGGAGCAGGCGGGACACGTCAGCAGGCATTGCCGGGGGGGCGCTCCGCAGGGCCAGGCCAGGGCGCAACGCAGTGGTGGCGCGGCGCGCACCTCCCTCCCCTCCTCTGCCCTGCAGCGCCCTCCCCTGCGCTCACGTGATGCCAGCTGTGAAGCCGGGCCCGTAGAGCGCCTCCAGCTGGCGCCGGCCGATGTAGAGGTTGCTGGCCACCACTCGCGGAGCAAAGGTGGGGAGGGCCGCACGGCCGGGGATGGAGCCCGGCCCAGGGCGGGGAGCGGGGCCCGGGCCGGAGCCCGGGCCCTGGCCGGGGACGGGGCCAGGTGCGGAGCCCGGGCCAGGGCCGTCGGGGCCAGGGCTGGGGACGGAGCCCGGGCCAGGGCCGTCGGGGCCAGGGCTGGGGACGGAGCCCGGGCCGGGGCCTGGGCCGGGGCCGGGGCTTGGATCTGCGGCGGAGGCGCCTCGGGCCACGGCCACAGCAGCCATCGCAGCCAAGGTCGCCAGGATAGCTGCCGCGACGACTTGTTGGCCTTTCGCGGCCTGGCCCCGATCGCCCAGGTGGCCCGGGTCGGGGGCCCCCGCCGTACCGCCGTCCGCGCCTACAGCCGTCGCGCCCTCAGGTGAGGAGCCGGAGAGGTGGGCTTGGGGCGCGGCTGGCGCTGGCGCGCTGACGGGTTGGGGCGCAGGCCTGGGGCTCGCCGGGGGTAGCGTTGCCGGCGTGGCGTGCTCGGTGGCCGTGGCCTCGGATGCAGGCGGCGGCGTGGGCTGCGATGGCGCCTCCGCAGCGCCGGCCGGCGCGGTGGCGGGGCCGGGCGCAGCGTCAGCAGCGGCCTGGCGTGGGTTGGGCAAGGATGGAGCGGGACGCGGTTGACACGTGCGGCAAAGCACTCGAGACGGCACACGGCGGGAGGTTGGCTGCGCCACGCGGCAGGCGTGGCAGCCAAGGGGCCATGGTACGCAGTGCTCGTGCAGCGCCGGCCCACCACCACCCCGCCCACCGCACCTCCGCCGCAGCTGCGCCGCTGGCCTGGCGCGCCGCCGTGCAAGGGCGCTTTGCATCGCCGCAGCGCCCACGGTGGGGGTCCCCGTCGTCGCTGCCCTCGCCCACGTTGGCACGTTCGGAGGGACCCTCATCCTCGGCGTCCGTTGAGCCAAGCTCCTCGCGGTCGGGACTGCGGCTCAATTTGGCGCCGCGGCGGCGCCTGCCAAGAGCGTCAAGGTGCAGCGGCGGCGGAGCTGCTGCTGCGGCTGTGCTCTGACCTCCGTCGCCCTCCGGTAACTTAGCGGCCGCCACCTCGTCCGGCAGCTGCGGGTTGAGGCGGGGAGGGAACATGGCACCAGCCTCTGTCAACAACACGCACTCCTGCATACGTTTCAATGGTACAATGAGTTTGTTCTGCAGCCTACATTGCTTCCTTGCGTGCCCGCCCACTGGTCGTTGCGCGCTGCCGTTTGGCTAGCTACCAACGTCTCTGTCCCCTCAGCTCCTCCGCGGCTGTTTCCGGCCGCCGGCCCCTGCCTACTGCCCGCCCACAACACACACCTGCACCGCCAGCAGCAGGCAGTTGCCGGCCATGCGGCGCCATTGGATGGTGGCGGACGTGGGGATGGCGTGCCAAGGCAGGCCCGGCGCGCCGCCCTGCTCTTGCGAGGCCGGCGGCTGCAGGTAAAAGGACGAGGAGGGGCTGCGGCGCTGGATGTCTGCCTGGAAGGTCTGCGTTGCAGGGTGGCGGCCAGCCGATCGGGTGCGAGAGGACGAGGAGGAGCGTCGACAGCAGCGGTTGGGCGCTACGAGGCGTGGCATAAACAAGGAGTCGCCTGGCTGGCCGGCCGTGTGGAGGCTGAAATAGAAATAGATATAGATGTACGGCGAGCTTGCTGCAGAGGATGCGGCTCGCTCGTGTATGCTGCTGCATGGCCCAGTCCGCCCGCCCCGCTGCTCACCTGCGGCAGCAGCCTGCCCCCGACCTCGAGCCGCACCCGCACGCCCGCCAGCTTGTGTCCATCGCACAGCTGGTTGTACACCTCGGGCCCCGCCAGCAGCTCCAGCTCCGACCGGGTCAGGTAGCGCGACCGCAGGCGGGGAGGGCAGGCCACTAGCACGTCGCCGGCGGGGCCGGCGGGGGCCGGAGAGGCCTCTCGGCTGCTGAGCCGAGGCGGCGAGCTGATTGCGGCGGCGGCGGCGCCGCCAGCAACCGGCGCGGCATCGCTCGGGCCGCCGGCTTCGCCCTCGGCGGCCTCAACTTTCACAGCTGCTACTGCTGCTTCGCGGTGATGCCGTGAACGAGGAGACGCCGGCGGGGTAGCTGCGCCGCGCTGCGGACCCCAGGCGACCGGCGTGAAGAGCGGCGGCGCCGGCAGGGCGGCCGCTGCTGCTTCGGAGAGCTGCAGCACGCCGCGGCCGTCTGCCGGGGTGTGGCCCGACGACGCGGCGAGCAGCTGCAGGCGGCCCCAGCGGCAGCGGCGGTAGACGAGCTGCGTGTTGGCCAGGCGCGCCCAGGGGATGGGGGGAGACAGCGCCTGATGCCCCGGCAAGCTGCCCAGGTGGCTGGGGAAGGCACACGTGTACCTGCACGGCGACCGACCGATGGAGGGGCAAGCAGGCAGCGGCGGGCGCGTGTCGGTCAGCAACAGAAACACGGGCCGGCCCCTCCTGGTGGAAGAAGTCATTCTCCCTGCTGGGCACAGCAGAAGCTTGCTTGCACCCCAGCAGAGACCCAGCCCCCATCCACTCGCCCCGACGGTCCTTCATGCCCACCCACCTGCACAGCTGAGCCACCTGCGGCGGCCCCAGCGGCACCCCGTCCAGCACGATTTCCAGCTCCAGCAGCAGGCCCATGGGAGGCGAGGCCAGGGCGTGCGCCTCGCGCGGCGCGAAGAGGACCTCAATCTCGGGCGGCGTCAGGTAGGGGCTCACGGGCCGGGAGGCGGTGCGGGCGACCACCTCGCCATCGTCAGCAGGCGCAGCAGCGACGGACGTGCTTGGGAAGGGCGCGCCCTTCGCCTCTGCGCACACAGCCGCCGCGCACAAGGGCGGCGCGGGGGCCAGCGGCGGCAGCAGGCTCGACAGCTTGCCGCCGGGGCAAGAGGCGTGGCCAAGGTTGCTGCCGCCGCCTGCCGCCGGCAGCGGCCGAGCAGCAGGCTGCGGCTCAGCTGCGGCTCCGCGGTCGGCCGTGGCCGCCGTCGGCTGCGTAGGGGCGTGTGGCAGTATGGGCTGCAGAAGCGCCTGGCCCGGGCTGCTGAGGCGGCGCTGCTTCGCGGCCGCCGCCTGCTGCTGGTTGTGGTTGTCGCGGGCGGCAAGCTGCTGTCGCAGCAGCGCCTGTCGCTGCTGCAGGGCCGCTATGACGGCGCCGAGCCGTTCATGGCGGCAGACGAGGCGCGGCATGCTGGCGTCCTCCTCCCACCCATCATCACCGCATGCGCTCGCATAGACGGCTGGCTGCTCGAGCGCTGCTGCCCCTACGCCGCAGCCCTCCGCCACCCGCAGCGGCTGCTGTAGCTGTGGCTCAAGGGCGGCCACACCGCGCTGCTGCAGAGGGAGCTGCAGCGGGAGCTCCGGACGCCGTGGCGGCGACGCAGCCCGCGTGTCTGGAGCCTCACGGCGCTGAGGCGCTAGAGGCGCCTCCCGCTGCCGTGCGCTGATGCCGATGGTCTCGGGTCCGAGCTCGTTGCGGCTAGGAAACGGCTGCGGAGGGGCCGGCTCGAACGGCGGCCGGGCGCTGGCACCCAGCCCCAGCACATGCGGTGCTGGCAGCAGCAGGTCAGCTGGCCGCGGGCTACCCAGCCACAAGGCCCCGCCGTCCGCGGCCGCCGTCCGACAGCGCGGCGGCATGCTGCTGTCGTCGCTCGCAGCTTTTGTGCTCGCAAAGTCGTCAGCAGCAGCCGTGGGCAGCCGCGGGTGCTGCTGGTACTGTTGAGCAGACACGCCGCCGCCGCGTGATGACGGCCACAGCTCCTCGCCCCGCTGCGGCTCTGCCGGCTGCGGCCACACTATGAGCTGCTGCCCCGGCTGCTGCTGTGCATATGAACCAGGATAATGATGCTGCGCATGGCGCGGCTGCTGGCAGGCCTGCTGCAGGTCGGCCTCAAGACGCTGACGCAGCAGCGCAGCAGCCACATCCCTGCCGTTGCCGACCGCCACAGCGACCGGCGCATGCACAGGCGGCCCCGGCCGAGCGGATGTGCCCACAGCGCTGATGACGGGCCCGGGCGTCGCGAAGGCGCCGTCTCCGGATGTCAGCAGCAGCAGGGGTCGCAGCTCCTGCCCGGCCCCCGCGGCGGCCGCTGCCAGCCCGGGCGCGCCAGCAGCAGGTGCAGGTGCATCCGCGGGGGCCGCCTGGCCCCCACGCCATTCGCTGGCTCCAGCTGCCGGCCCTTGGTGCTCTAGCTCCACACGCTGGGAAAGCTCGGAGGGGCCGCATGCGTATGCGCATGTGAGGAGCGGCCGCTGCGGCGGTTGTTGTCGTTGCTGCGACGACGCGGCTGGCGGCTGGAGGCACACCATAGGCTGCGGAACGCCACTGCCCGTGCGCAACGACACGGCTTCAGGCAGGGGCCCCAGACTGGGCCTGATGCCTGCGCTGGCGGCAATGCCGGTAGTGGGTAGCCTGCAGGCGCGGCCGCCTCCACTGCCGCCAACCGGCACAGCCGCCGCCGCCGCCGCCGCCGCTGTCACGGTGGAAGCTGAAGTGCGGCAGAGGCCATCGGCTCGACGTTGAGAGGTGCCCATGTTGCGGGGCGGGGGCATGGCCGCTGCTGGGTTCGCTGTTCCAGCAGGATTGGGTCCCGTGTCACCACGCTGCAAGGCGTGTGTGGCCATCAGAGCCTGTGGTGGGCCCGCAGCTCGCGGAGCTGGCTGCGGGGTCGGAGGCGGCGCCAGGTGCAGCACGATGGCGCTGCTGGGCTGCGGCTGCGGCTGCCACGCTAGAATATGCCAGCCTTGGAAGCGCTGGAGTAAGCCTTCGCCGCCCGTCAGCACGCGGAGCCCCTGCGGGTGGAAGTCGTTGAAAGTTATGCAACCGCTCGCACCGGTGCGCACGCACAACCGTGATGGAAGACAGCTACCTGGATGACAACGCGCGTATGATAGACCATGTTGTTGTCGACGGCCACGGCTAAGAGGCACGGCGCGGTCGGGCCGTGCAGCAAATCGGTCCGCGACGCCTCGATAGCTGCAGCGCTTGGCAACACCAGAGGCGCTTGCAGCACCTGTGTGTCGCAGAAAACGCAGAGGTTGCAAGAAACCTATACGAGATGCGTATGCGCACCGTGTATTACGTTACCGCCATTTGAGGGAGGGGCCCGGGGTCCATGAAAGGGTCGTGGGCAGCTATGCTCTGCAGGCTTGCCAAAGAGCTGGCTCTGGTGCACTGCGGGACTTGCCTCCGGATGTCTTTCCATGGCGGACTCCGCGCTACTCGCTGATGAGTCGGCAAATGCAGATTGCTCAATGCGCAAAACAAGGACAATTGCGACGGTCAGCTTTGCAGCGCGCGCGTCGCCGGCGGCCGCGTCAGTCGTGTCCAGGTCAGACGGCGTCCATATTAACGGCCGAGGGCAGTGTGGACAGCAAGAGACTGTAGTATAGTCGACAACGATGGCGATGACCACGTCTTGCACTATACGAAACATGGAGGAGGTGCGAAGTTGTACAGCTCTCGTGAGCGTCCGAAACGACCCCAAGCCGCTCGCGTGGCGTCGCGTGCCACCAACAAAGAAGGCAAGCACCCAGACACGCCAACACGATGCTATATAAGTCGTCAATATGCGTTTTGTCAAGCCCACACGGGTGCTGGGCGTCGGACCGTTCGCAAGGTTCGCACTTCGCACTGCGGACACAGCCCGGCACTCACCAGCGCCGGCGCGCGACCGACAGGGACCGAGGCATAAACCAGCTGGCATTCAAGCACAGGTATGTGAGCATAGCCCCGGCCGCGCAGTGGCTAGGGGGAGCGGAGCCCCCTAGGGTGGCGGGCAGCGGGCGGGCGGGGCAAAGCAGGGGGAAACCTCCGCCCCCAGCTGCGCATGGGTGCATGGCTCGCCCCGGAAACCCACCTTGGCTCGCTCCGTTGTCCATAATGTTAGTCGTCATTAAAGCAAGGTGTGTGTCGCCCATTCAAGCGCAGCTGCTACCGTCCGCGCTGCACCGGCGTGTTGGTCGCAGCGGTTAGGAAGTGGTCGGCGCTGGCGGTCCGTGTCACGCGCCAGCCGCGGCGTGGACGCCGTGTGGCTGGCGACGATGAGTTGTTCGTCTGCGCTATCGTTGGGCTCTGAGAGCGTGCGCGTCGTAATACTCGTAAACGCCGAGGCTACTGCTGCAACTGGAACCCTAATGAACCCTACACCTGAACCTCTGCAACTGACACTCGGTGCTGCGCCTGGCCGCCGGGGTGAGCGCCGCACCCCTGGCAGCGTGCGTCCAGGGGCCCAGGTTCTTTCATCACCTGCTGACCGCCTCCGCGCGGCACTTGGCAGGGCACAGCTGCCAAGGCAACGCGAGGGCTGATGCCAGCGGCCGACGGCCTCAAGTCAGACTGAGCCCCGAGTCGGACGGTGGCGTCAGCGGTCCTTGTTGCGAGGTTTTTTGACGGATGCGGGAGCTGCAGGAGGCCCGAGGACTCGAGGTCGTACTATGCCAGGCAACTGACGCCCCGGGTTGTCACTTGCATGCAGGCCCTCCTCCTCAGGCTGCGCTCACCCCTGTTGTGCACCCGGCCATGCGCCTGGCACGCGAAACGCATACCGTGTGCTCCGCTCCGTTGGGGGGCCCGCCCGCCACCGCGCGCCGCTTGGTCTGCGTGCGCGCGCCTGCAGCTGCTCCTGCACTGGCTCGACGCAACGACGACTGCTGTCCCGCTGTGCAGGCTAGAGCAGGCTGGAGCAGGCTGGAGCAGGCTAGAGCAGGCTAGAGTAGGCTAGAGCACGCAGGCAAGAGCAGGCTAGCTAGAGCAGGTTAGAGCAGGCTGCGCGCCTCCGCCCCAAGCACCCACATGCACGCACTCGCAGCTGGCCGCCTGGCGCCACCTGGCGGCGGCCGATAGTGCCTCATGCGCACTGGCGTCGTACAGTACGACTACCCTACTTGACCTGCCACGCACCGCCCCCTTAGCCGACGCCGTGTGCCCCCGCTGACTTGCTGGTGGGGCTCTGCTCCAAGGTGAGCTGGCAGCTAAGAGCGGCGGCCAGCGGAGCAGCCAGCAGGCAGCAGTGCGTGCCTCGGACGGCGGCGGCCAGCTGGGTGCCGACATCGATTGCGGAGACAGCCCGCATCGTATCAAAGAGCGGCAGGGTCTAGCGGTGGAACCTGGAAGCAACTCTGGCCGCCGGGCTGGTTTGGCGGTATCTGTCCAAGTAAGCCGGTAGCTAGATGCAAGGCCTGCACGGGCCAATAGGCGGCAGGCGCCGCGACATAGGTCCTCTCGGCAGCTGCATGCCCCGCCGTTGCGGAATAGGCCTTGGTGGATGAAGGCCGGCCCCACCACGCAGCGGCATGGGGGGCTGCCTGCGTGCGGTGCATATCGTACCGTTCACCTTGACGCTTTGTAGAAAGTTGATGAATGGGGTTGCAATCAAGCCTTCCGACGTTTGGGGTAAGGCGCTACCTAGGCCTACACAACGACCCTGGTTGGGCGGTAGATGGGCCATGGCACCATGCCGTACGGCTGACGGGGCGCTGAGCTTGCAATGCAAGTCACGACCTCCTCGCAGCGGAGCTGGCGAGGGCAGCGGGGCCGGCATCCGTCCTCGAGCTGCAATGTGGGCTGCACCGATAGATGGGCTGCGGCTCGCGTCGGGTCTCATCATACATGCATGTTGCGGTGGCTTTGCAACGCACGTGTGCGGGCACTTGCGCGAGTGCCTGACCTCCACGGTGGTTCATCAATGAACAACCTGTGTTTATGAGGCACGTGCTGATGGCTGTCGCGAGGGTGGCGCGAGGAGGAAACAGGCACGGGCGGCACCTGCCTGACTTGCCCCGTTGCCCAACGCATAGGGGCGCATCGCTTGCAACGTGCGACGCAGAGCGGTGGTAGGTATCAACGGAGAGGCGCAGGTGCTGCGGTGGTAGGTATCAACGGAGAGGCGCTTAGATAGGTGCGTGGGCGTATCGGCGAAACAGGGGGCTGAGGCTGCCGGGTTGCCCTCGACGCCGTCCCCCCACCCACCCCGCCCTGCCATGAGGCGCCACACCTGGCCCCTGTTACCTGGGCATACTTGCATGTGTGGCCCCGGCGTCGCTACAACACTACCGACTGCGCACGACGACATACGACAGCTGTCCTTCAAGGGCCGGCTACGCTCGGGGGACGCAATGCTGTGTCCAGGGGCCGGTGGTCTTGGTCGCGTAAGCGCTCGACGCTCCGCTGCCTCCGCGTACCTGCGCCTGTTTGGCTCCGGGGTCGCACGGCAGCTAATCTCGCCAGCGCGGCTGCACATAACATATAGCAACGGACCAGGAAAGCGGGACGTGGGACGGATGGCCAAGGGCGATGGGTTGAGCCGAGAGGCCGACCCTACATGGGAAAGGGTCAGGAGAAAAGGGTGGGAAGGCATGGGGGCAGAGGCCGTTGGGTTGGTGTCGCCGCGGACGCAACACTTACCTCCCGTTTCATGTTGAGAGGAGTATGGACGCATACGTCCGGTGGGACGATGCTTTGATATAGCTCACGGCTGTACAGTTGAATGTAGTTGTGCGGCAGTCTGGACTTTGGAGCGACTCCATACACGAACACCGCACCTTCTGCAGCATGTTATAGTAGTTAGTAACACATACAGCCATTCTTTGGGGGTTTAGGAGCAAGCATAGAACAGAGAGCATAGCGACTGGTTACCTTGGGTTATCGTCCCCACCAGACTCGCTTATTGTTGGACATCATACACGAGATACCACCATTTCTAAGATGTTGGCGCTGGTGCTGCTCTTCACGGCTTTGGCACAGATGCCGGCGGGGGCGCATGCACAGCGTCGACGCCCGAACTTCATCGTTCTAATGACGGTTCGTCGTTCTACAATGCTCGCTGTCGCTGCCACGCCACCGAAATTGAGCCAACAAGACCGTACCAAAGTGCCACGCCATCGGCATGCGAAGGACTGACACGCTTCTTCACGCTGCTGCCGCCCGTCTGCCGCCCGTCTCTCCGAAACAACCACCCACCCAACCTCCTCCAGGATGACCAGGACTATATGCTCAACAGCACGCACCCCTACTTCATGCCGGAGCTCAACCGCTGGCTTGCGGACGGCGGCCTGCAGCTGCGCAATTTCCTCATCTCCACCGCCGCGTGCTGCCCCAGCCGCACCATCCTCATGACCGGGCGCTACACACACAATCACAACGTCACATCCAACATTGAGCCGCACGGTGAGGCGGCGCCAGGATCAGGAGGGAGGGCCCAGGGGCGCACGCATGGCAGCCCGAGAAGCCCCAGCGTGGCTGGTTATGTTAGTTATCGGCGGTTTCTTGACCACTCCCTGGCTAAGCGCCGTACCCGACATGCCCGAACCTTCCCCTTCCCTCCCATAATCTCCAGGCTCGTTTTGGAAGTTCATGTCGCAGGGCCTGGACTCGGACTACCTGCCCACATGGCTGCAGCGGGCGGGCTACCAGACGTACCACGTGGGCAAGTTCCTCAACGGCATGGATCCTATGGACACGCGCTTCAGGTGCGAGGGCAGAGCAGGGGCAGGGGGCACCGATTTTACAGTCAAAGGGCAGGGGGTGCTGGGGCTCTGCTCCCCCCGCCTGCCGTTCGCTGCCTGCCCGCAATGAGGTAGGGGTGCTGCCCAGCACTGGGCTCGCCATGCCAGACCAGGCCAGGCCACAACATGCCAGAACGCTGCGGGGCAGGGCGCCAGTGTCCTGGCCCAGCCTGGCCCACGCATTGGCGCCCGCCATGGTCCGCTGTCGGGCGCCGCCGCATGGGCCGCCGGGCTCAGCCAGACACCTGGAGTCGCGAACCCGACCACCCGGGTACCGGGCGAGGCTGTCAAGCAGCAGCAGCCAGCAGCTCCATCCACTAAAAGGCGTTGCCGCCCGGCTCGGAGCTCGCACCGGCCGCTTAGCTGCCCTGCCGGCCGCGCCCCTCAGGTGTCCCCGCGGCTGGGACCGGCTGGACGCGCTGGTGGAGCCGTACACGTACCAGTACCTCACGCCCGCCTTCAGCAGGGATTGTGGCCCCACGAGGGTGGGCGGGCGGGCGTAGCCAGGGGTGTGCGGAAGGGGAGGCCGGCGGGGTGCTCAAGGGGCGTGGGGGTGTGGGGCCATCGGCACGGGGGCCGCCACAGAGTGACGCCGGTGGGCAGGGCGGGTGGCTGGGCGATGAGAGGGTGTTCCAGTGTTAGGTAGAACAGAACCGTGCGTGCGGATGGAGCACGGGCGCGGGGTGCGGTGGGCGGGACTGCTGGGCGCGAGCCGTCAGCAGCAGGGGCTGCGGGTCTACACGGCCGCACACGTGCCCTCGGACCGCACCTGGCTGCCTGCCACGGGCGCTCCTGCTGTCGGGCGCCTAGGCCAGTGCCTGTCACCCTGCCGCCAGCCCGGCTCCGGCGAGCACTGCCGGCCCCACGCCCGCGCCGTATGCCCACACCCATGCTTCCGCCCGCGCCATGGGGTCGCGACACGGGCTGCCCCCGAGGCGCTCATACATAAGCACCCAGCACGGGCTCCCGCGCCACGCCGCCCCACTTACTCGCGCAAGCACGCACCTGCGCGGCCCTCCCACAGGTGCTGGAGGGGCAGTACACCACAGACGTCACCAGCGACAGGGCCGACGAAGCCGTGCGCGAGGCCGTGGCCAGGGGCGCGCGCGCCGGCCCGGGCGGCTCCTACAAGCCCTTCTTCCTGCAGCTCACGCCCATCGCACCGCACACTCAGGTGGGGAGTGGGGCCGGTGTGTGTGGCGGTGAGGACCGGCGTGACGAGCCGAGCCGGCCTTGCGCGGGCGCGGCTGGCGTTGGATGCATGTCATAATCCGGGATGAGCCGACAGGGGATAGCAGGTTGGCGGACTTGTCGCGGAAATAGCAGCCTGACTTTGACTTTGAATTTGACTTTGGCTTTGACTTTGACTTTGACTTTGACTTTGACTTTGACTTTGAAGCCCCTCGCTCTTACGGCCCGCAGTGCAGCTACATCGACACAGAGGGCGGCTGCACGGTGCCGGTGCCGGCGGACCGGCACAAGGAGCTGTTCGCGGACGCGCGCGTGCCGCGCAGCCCCAACTTTGACGTGCCGCCCTTTGCCGAGTACGGGCTGCCGGTGCAGCAGATGCGCAGCGACACCGGCGTGCAGTCCAGCTTCCTGGCGCGGCTGCGCACGCTCAAAGCCGTGGACGAGATGGTTGGCCGGCTGAGTGAGTACTGAGTGGGATGCGGTCGGTATGCGGACGTGTGTGCTCCAGTGTTGGGTAGAACGGAACCCCACACGCGGCACAGCACGCCCCGAGTAGAGTGGCGCGTCGGCCGTGCGCGGCGGGAATGCGGTTGAATGCGCCAGTGCGGAAGCGAAGCCCAGCCGCCCCCCGGGTGGAGTGGCGCCCGGGTGCATGGTGTTGAGATGTGCTGGGCTGGATGATGATGGTGCGGCGGCAGAGGGCGCAGCACAGGGCGCGGCGCTGGCGGCGAACACGAGGGCTGCTGAGCCGCGTGCGCCGTGCCGTACCGCCCCACGGGGCCGGCCCCACCCCGCAGTGAGCACGCTGCAGGAGCTGGGGCAGCTGGACAACACCTACTTCATCTACACGTCGGACAACGGGTACCAGCTGGGGAGCCACGCGCAGAACAACGGCAAGCAGTTCCACTGGGAGGAGATCACACGCATCCCCTTCTACATCCGAGGTGGGTCAGCCCCATGCCATGTCCCGTGGCCCCGTCCCCAAATCTGCCTAAGCGTCTGCTAAAGCTTCTGCAAGACCCCACGCCGCCTGCCGCCCCTTCGCACTGGAAACCAAACCGGACCCAATCCCTCCCATCCCGTCTGCGCCCTGATCCCCAGGCCCCGGCATCCCCGCGGGCGTG
>BDDC01001783.1:0-19742 GCA_001662425.1 Chlamydomonas sphaeroides | reverse complement strand
AGCGGGTAGCGGGTAGCGGGTAGCGGGTAGCGGGTAGCGGGTAGCGGGTGGCGGGCGGCAGGCCGAGGTCGGCGGGCAACGGGCTGCGGGTGCGCGCTGGGCGTAGCAGGCAGCGGGCGATGGGCGGCGGGCAGTGGGCAGCGGGCGGCAGGCGGGGGACAGCAGGCGGCAGGCAGCGGGCGGCGGCGGCGGGCGGACGGTGGGCGGCGGTCGGTGGGCGGCGGCAGGCGAGGGTGGTGGGTAGAAATGCACACAGAACATCATATGCGTGTACCCACCTGACCAGGGGCCGCTTAGGTAACGTCGCCATGCGCTGCACAGGGGACAGGTACGTACATGTTGCGCGTCAGTCCCGTTGGCAGTTACCCACACCCCAGCCATACCCTCCAGCATTCACACGTGCGCGCGCACCTCTCCACAACGGCTGCGTTGCGGGTAGGCAGGCCCATCTGCGCGTGCGCGCACGATGCAGGGCATGTTACGTCATGGCACGGCATGAAACTTACGGCTAGGCAGGGCACGGGACACGCAGCCGCTGAGGGGCCTCAACAGGATTACAGGGATGCGCCCTCACTCTATGCACCAACTCAAGCCGCACGTGTGTGCCGCCCCCTCGCCCCACCCCAACCCCCGACGGACCGCACGGTCAAGCGCACCTGGCGACAAGCCACGATGGCATCCTCCTTTGTCCAGCCCTCGCTGCACGTCAGGGCGCGCGAGGGACGCACCCAGGTAATGTATGTTTCTATCAGGGTACCGCACTGCGCTTACGGCTGCAACTGCATTTTGCGCAACTTTGTAATCGTTTATATACCCAGCAGCAACGAAGCTCCTGATCATAGTAGAGACACACCTGCACACCGAGAACGGCGTGGTCGTGCCGTCGGGTGTCAGCACCAGGCGTCCTTCTGTGGTGGTGCCCACTGCACTGCTGGCAGCTTCGTTCTCAAGAACAGCTGTGGGCGGGGGAAGCCCGGGAGGCAGGAGGGCGGGGGGAGGGGGTGTCACGGAGCAGTGTCAGCAAGGCAGGAGAAGCAGGGTGTAGTTTAGAAAATGTAGAGCCGCTCGCTCGAACAACCGTGAACTCGCAATCGCACAATGTAACGCCAGTTTCGGGATGGCAAGGGCTTCGGCCTGGCTGGAGCCCAGCTTTACAAGGTTAACTATGGTGCCGGCATTGAGGAAACCTGAGGAATTCAGGTTCCGCCTGTGCCAGCTCGCAGTTTCATGCCGCAGCACCAACGCTGCTTAAGTGCCTACCTCGAATCTGACTGCAAGCAAAACGCAATGCGCATGCTTGCAGGAGCAGAAGCAGAAGCGGCAATCGGCGGCAACACGCCGACAGTGCGCCAGGTGGCGCCATTCCACCGCCACGCACGCAAGACGAGATATGCCGCCGCCAGGATCCCGACGGTGGCACGCTGACCTCAACGCAGCTACGAGCTATGGTTTGAGCTCGGTTTGGGTCGTGGCCGTAGAAGGGTCGGTGTGACCTCGTGCAAAGACATGTGTGTCTCTGTGAGTGATGTTGGAGTGTATAATAGGAGCACAGCTATATTCAATGCAACAATAAAGCAGTGAGCAGTCCTCCTTTTTTTAAAAACCGAGCAACGGTGGCGGCTCCACTGCTCACGATATGAGTCCAATGTTTATTATGTTACCAAACACAAGTGGCACAGCGTTATTAGGGCGTCGCGAAGCAGGGAGGGGCGGATGACGGACGTGCAGCTTCACATGCGTGGCTTTCAGCAGTTCATAAACTCATAATAAGCGATTTTTATGTGATGTATGTGGCTTGGAAGATTGGTCGGAGCTGTGTACTGCATAGTCACAACACCACTTAAATAAAACGGCACTCGCTGCGCAGCGGACGCGACGCTGCCTACAACGAATGGCACTGCTTAGATGTGTATGTGGCCGAAACTGTAACCCCATGTCGGGCAGATTCGTCACGCACCGTTGCCTTTCCCGCCATATGTTTGGCAGGCAGGGCTGCCTGCATATCTAGATGCGACCTGAGAATGAGGATCCTGACTCACAGTGCAGACACTTGAAGGCCCGGCCGGGGAACGCGCGGCCTGGAGTGACACGTCCTGAGCTCCTGACCCCTGCGACCGGGTTGGAGTTGCAACCACCCCCGACGCCATGCTGTGCGGCCATTACGCCGTCCAACCCTGCCGAACACCAGGTGGCCGCTCCTCGCGCGTGCGAGTGGAGCGCGGCCTGGAGTACCCCGCCCTCCCTCCTGCCTACACCTGCGCCTACGTACGCGCCCGCCGCGGACGCTGGGTCCTGGCTGGCACCCTCCGCGCACTCCTGTCTTCGGCCTTATGGCTTGCCTGCCGTCACCTTTCATCCCAGACTACGCAGGAGATATCGATGAATTCACGTTTTCGCAGGTTACAGATATTCCTTCTTTGACTTCGTCCTAGTTTATCATTAGCCCAGCAGTGGGGCTGGGCCGGACGGATACCGTGCTGCCTTCGTTACGTTTTTCGTTCTTTGGCCACCGAGCGATGTCCATTCGATGGCCGCCCCCCGCGTGCGTGCGCGCTCCCTGTGCTCGGCCCTTACCCACCCGCGCACTGCGTGTTGGTTCGTTGCTCGCTCCCCGCTGGCTCGCCCTGCCCCCTGCTTCGCAGCGCACTGAGGCAGGCGGGCGGCCACGATTGATTGCGGGACGCCGTAATATGCAGCGACCCCAAACCCGTTGCGCAGTGCATGCACCCTACTCGTTGCTCGCATGTTGCCTGTGTTGCTGCCTTCGTTCGCTGTGCCTCCCCTTACCGCTTCCCTCTGCCCCTCGCCCTGCCGCCGGTCGTCGCTTGCGCGTCATCGCCTTTGTCGCTCTACGATCTGGGGTGTACTCCTGTTCACTTCCAGGTCGGTAATTGGGTGTGTGTGGGGTGCTGAGGGCGGGGACATCGGTGTGAGCCGAGGCCGGCGGTCCGCGCTTTCATACGCGTCATTGGCACTGGCTCATCACGTCTACGATATCAACATATGTGGCGCTACGGCTGGCGTCGCGGCGCACAAGACAACGATGCATGGGTAACACAGTACTCGAGGGGCCGGTGGTCTTGGCACTTACTTTGGTGCCGGACCGTGCTGCCTTCGTTCGCGTTTCTCCATTTTTGGTCGGCCCGCCTTCCCCCAGACCTGCGCGATGGCCCGCCTGCTGCCGGCGCTGGCAGTGACTGGGCGCTACGGACCGCGCTCTGCTCCCATAAGGCATATTCCACGCTGTTTCGCAAGTAAAAAAGCAGGTTGGCCGCATGTCAGGCCGGCAGGGGCGGTTGTGGTAAAACGCTAAGCGGAGGGCTATGCTTGAAACACAAGGCATGGTATCTTTTACGGTTGCCGCCCCGGGTTGCCGAACTGGTTGTGCGTGCTGCTGGGGAGTTGACCAACATCGGTGCGCAAGGGGCCGCACAGCTGGGCGGAGGCAGGCGGTGGAGATCGACCTTAGAATGTGTCACCCCGGGGCTGCGCTTGCCTGCGTGCGGCACGGACCACCTATGGCGGTGGCTTTGTGCTGCTAGTCGCAGCTCGTTAGCTGTATGCCGCGGCCAAGCAAGCACCACACGTACGCCCCATTCCTCCTGAAGTGTGAAGTTGGCATCCCGGTTTCGACCACGGCGGTCTGCTGTTTACATTGCGCCGAGACATGCGCGGCATAAAGCGACACGCTATCAATTACGCGCACATCGCGTGCTGCTGCAATGTGGTCGCCGCAGCAATACGATACTGCTTTTGCTCGTGGTTTCACCCCGCCCGCGCGAGTGCATATAGGTATGCATTTTCCACCAGCTCACGAAGGGCATTACTCATAGCTTGTGTGGAGCCGCTGCATATTGAGATGCCTGGGCCTCCGCGCGCAAGCAAAACAGGGTCGGTCGCCTGCACGACCTTCAGCGCCCTTTCTGCCGTGTCCGGCCGCGTAAAACGCGTCCCGGCAGCGACCCCAGCGGCTGCCCCGGCCGGCGCCCCAGCTACGACCGGTCCCGGCCCCAGCTGCTGCCCCCCCCGGCTGCTGCCCCGGCCCTGGCTCCTGGGGTGGCCCTCCTCAACGTGCCTGCGGCTCTGCCGGCAGCCCCGTCAGCCGCCCAGCGGGCGCTGTGGCGCCTGCCCTGGGCAAGCCGGCACGAGCAGCCTTCCTGGCGGCTGGCGGTTGCCGTGGGGGCTTGACAGGCTCTAGCTCGCATAAGGCAGCGGCTGCCCGTGGAGGGCCGCCCGTCGCGCTGCCTGTAACCTGTGAGAACGGAACCCTGATGGCGACTGGTGCCAGCGCATTTGGGACTCTCCCGTGACTGGCACGCTGCTAGACGTCGTGTATTGTGGCTCTGCGCTGCGACCTGGAATTCAACAAGGGACAACGCCGCCGCCCACCTGAGGCGACAGCCTAAGGGGGGCGGGATGGTTCATTACGTACCTCTCCCACCCCACCATGCCCCGGGGGACAGGGCGCGTAGGGGGCTTCGGCCCTCCTGATCGTCCTACCTCCTTAAATCACGGCGAGTCAAGCTCGCCGTACATCTATTTCTATTTCTATGACTGGCACGCTGCTAGACGTCGTGTCGCAGCATGCTGCTGTCGTGCTGCTGTGTCTGTGACCCGCCAGGCGTCGTGGGGGGTCCAGGCGCCGGACACGAGCACGCCGGCAGCCGATCTGGAATGTGGTCTGCTCGGCCGCGGTCGCGGTCGTGGGCGTTGGTCGGCAGCGGCTGCAAGGTGTGCCCGAGCGGCCGCGGGGTCGGGTGGTCGCTGCTGTGTCGGCCTCGCTCGTGCAGGTCGTCCAGGTCGCTGTCGTGGCGAATGTCTGCGGTCGCCGCGCGTCATACGCGGCCCTCCAGCGACCGCCGTGGTCGGAGCGGTTCGTGCCGGCGTTGCCTCCTGGTTGCGTCCTTACCTACTTGCACAGGGGCAGGATGGCGGCGTGCGCTTCGCGGGCCCGGGTCCCTTCCGGCGCTTGCCCTTGCGTGCGTACGGCGTGGCGCTCTCTCGTCCCCTCCTTTCTCCAATCATCCCCCTGCTGCCTGCTGCGTGTCGTTTCGGTGTACAGCTGCCGCCCTTTTTGCGGGCTTCTCTGCCCCTGGGGGTTTCGATTGTTCATTCCATGCTCAAAACCGGGCTAAGAGCCCGACCCGGCCCGAGCTGGTGAGGAGTAGTCGTTTGTACTGGCTGGCAGCAAGCGATGACCGGTGCCGAGGCGAGTTCCATATGCGCTGCGCGGCGGGTCCGTGGGTATGTTTCCTTTGCGGAACAATGTGTCCGTCCGTCCGTAGTCGGGGCTTTCATGGATGTCTTTCGTCCGGGCCAGAGGCGGCGTCCCGTGGGAATGAACTCGCGTTGCCTCCGTCCATCGGGCCCGCCTGGTGCTGGCCCTTGCCCATCTGCAGCTCCCCTCTTCCTCCCGCGGGTTCCCTTTCCCATCGTGAGAGCGGCGGCAGTGCAGGGCGTGAGAGGAGTGCGGGCAACGCGCTGGACTTAGATTTAGACTTGAACAAGGCACAAGTAAAACAGGCAGCAGCAGCAGACGCCACACTTATTCACGGCCGCGCGGCCGCCGCACTGGGGCGGGGCTGGTGCCTGGCTTGCGTCGAACGCGCCCGGGTCGGCGGGGCTTGCAGACCCCTCCTGTGGCAAAACAGGAGGGCATTGACTTGGTGGCGGTGACACTGCGGCTCCCCGGGCCGTGAGACGCCACCACATCACGCGACGACGGCAGGCAGGTACGAAGGGACAACGCGTGCTATGATACGCTCGCGTTATACCATGCCAGAGGTCCGGGCCCTGTTGACAGGGAGGGACACGACCCCCCCTGCCCTCACAAGCAGCGATCAACAGCCCCTTTAACGCCAGCAGCTCACGTTGGAAATGGGGCCTGACCGCCAAGCAGATCATGCGCTTTCCGGTTTTTGACGTTGCCGCATGCCTGGCCACAGCCTTACTTCGCCGGGACGCGGCTGCCCACGGCGCCCGAGAACCGCACAGCGCTGCTTCCCGCCCCAAGGACACCTGGACCTCCTCCCTAACCTCCTCCGTTAGCCTGGCGCCCCACCGGAAAGATCGCGCCCTAGCCGTGCTGCCTACTGCCAACTCCTCTGCGCGCGACGACAAGCGTGACAGGGCAGTCGTGGGGCGCCTGTTCCCCGGCCGCAGCAGCCGCACCACATCGGGTTGAAAGCAGGGCAGCGGCACCATGCGGCACTGCCTCAGCTGCAGCCACGCTGCGGCGGCAACCGCTTCCAATAAAAGACAAAAACGCTCTAGGCCCGTCCATTGACGCCGCGCCGCGCCTTCACATGGGCCCCACTCCGCGCCCTCGTCAATCCCTTTGCCTCGGGAGCCCCTGCCCCTACACGCGCTGCTGCACTGCTTGCGTGCTCGCCTCACTCCACCTAACAGGTAACACGACAGGATGCCGAATGACCAGCCCCAACGAAACGCGAACGCGCTCCTGCCTGCTCCCTCCTGCGCCGGTAGCTGCAGTGCGCCCGCTGCTACGCCCGTGCGCTGCGCAACGCCTCGTCCGCTCACAACACCCCGCCTGCAAACGCCCCGCGCCAACGCCCCCAACTCGTCCGCAGATGTCCGCGCAGCGTCGATAGAAACGCAACCTTCGCCACCTGGAGTGCACTCAGACCAATAGCGCTGAAGGTGGCCGGTCCGCAACGCTACTGACGCAACCTTGCCTCAGCTAGAACACCGGCACCCTCCGTGCCGGTGAGACCGCGCCGAAGTGAGCGCCCACGGCTGCGCCCCTGGCGCCAACGGCCGCGTCCTCCCACTGCAGCCCCACTGCATGCCGTCACACAAGCCCACCGCCTGGCTGCCTGGCTGCCTAGCTGCCGTCACCCAAACAGCGGGATGAGCAGGTACTCGGCGTAAAACAGCTTCCACACAAACATGTAGTAGTCGGTCAGCTCCGACTTGGAGCGCGTGTCCACGCCGCGCGCCCTGCGTACGGACAGGGGCGGTCCGGGCATGGACCGACGCGGGCGGTGAGTGGGGAAGCTGGGGCCGGACGCATGTGCGGGAGCGGCGTACCAGGACGGAATTTCCATGGCCCGTACAACTAGGTGTTGGGGCATCTGGGGAGTACGGGGTCCCTGACTCAGCTGGCGGCGCCGGCACCCGGGCCGCGCCCTGCAGCCGGCCGCCACCGCCCCGGCCTACCTGCTGATCAGCAGGCCGCACATGACCGCGTGTCCCACAAAGAGGGCCGCCTTTGCTAGGAGGCTCTCTGCAGGCAAGGGTCGGGCACAGGCGCGGGCATCACGGAACCACTCCACCGCGGCACGGCCGCGCCCAACTCGCGGCCGCAGGCCAACTACAGCAGCTTGGCGCACGACATCGGGTCTCCCCTCCCCCGGCCGCGCCTCCTGTAAATGCAGCTCAGCCCCCGCATGGCGGCACAGAAAATCCCAACGGTAAGTTGACGATTCAACTAATCAGACTTAATCGACGACGGGTCAATCGACGACGGGCGACCGCACCTGGCAGCGCTAGCGACGCGAGCATGGCCCAGCCGTAGGCCGCCGTCAGCAGCCCCACGCACAGCCGGAACACGCTGCCCTCGCCCATGCGCACGCTGAGCGTGCGGAGCTGAGCGGGCGCGGACGTCGAGGGGAGGTGGGGCGGCAGTCAGGGCAGGGGTTGCGAGGTGTGACCCGGGTGCAGGTTGGGCAGGCTCTGCAGCTGCAGGAACCGCTGGGATGAGCTGCGTCCCCGCCTGGGCTTCAATCCGCCATCCAATCCAGCGCAAGCCTCCAGCGCCCTGCCGAGTCTCGGCCCGGCGCCGTCGCTACGCTGGAGCCACACTCGGCCTTTGACCCAACCCCAGACCCAGACGCCTGCAGCACCCGGCGCCGCGCCCAGACCACCCGGCGCCGCGCCCAGGCCGGCGAGGTGCCTAGGGCCCAGCACCTCCAAAGATGTACGTGCCCAACATAATTTGAAGGTGTGCGTGCGCTGCGACATAGCCCACGCTAGAGAACAGGCCGGGGCCTCACCCCCGCTTTCCGGTCGCCCACGACGTCCGGGATGTCCTTGAACAGCGCAATGACGATGGAGAAGAACAACATGAAGCTGAGCACAAACAGCACCGAGGGGCTGTAGCCGAAGAGCGCAGACAGCGCCGCCAGCGGCCCGCTGCCGCCGGCCGACGCCGCCACCGCCGCGCCCGTCGTGGCCGCGGCGGCGGCGGCCGCGGTTCCGGCGGTGGCGGCGCCAGAGGACGCGGCCACGGTGGTGGCGGAGGCGGTCGCCGCTGCCGCCGAGGTCCCCGCCATCGCCGCCGTCGCCCCCGACAGCGCGTCGCGCATATGGGTGTAGAAGCCCAGCTGCACGATGATGGCGCGGACCTGGGGAGGTGGGAGGTGGGGAGGTGGGAGCTGGCATGAATGGAACATTGATTCTTGAGGTAGGGAGGGCGGACAGGAGGCAGCGGGGCGTGGCAGACGTCAAGGAGCATGCGGCCCCGGCGCGCGTCAGCACAGCGGGTGCTGCCGTCGGTGCCGTCCTAACGGCACGGACCAGGTAACGTTCGCGACAGCCTCGGGTCGGGCGAACGATGTGGTCACTCTCTGGGCCCTGTCGCAGCCTCGTGTGACGAAACCACTTTCGGACAGGGGGCGCCCTGCTGGAGCCCCGTCCCGCCTCCCTGCCGCCCTCAGCCGCGGGCCTCACCGCCAGGATGCAGCCGGCCGCCAGCACCGGCGAGCGCTTCCTGTCGGAGGAGGGGAGGGCAGGCGGGAGGGGCGTGGGGTGCGCGTGTGAGAGGCAGGCGAACTGGGCGGGCAGCAATCGCGCGGTCCGCAGCGTCCCAGCGCATGCAGGGCAGGCCGGGGGGTCGAGCCCCCCGAGAATGGGACACGCGCATGGGGCCCCCGCACTGGTGTAAAAAGGGCAATCCTGTCATGGGCCCTGCCGCGTATGGGCCGCTGGACCAGCGCTCGTATCTTTGTCCATAGCCTCGTTTAGGTCTATGCTCGGTTCTGCGACGTTTCGCCGGCCCCACGCACCAGCGCATGAAGGGCAGGTCTGCCGAGTAGATGACGCCCAGCGCCAGGCTGATGAGCAGCGTGGCCAGCAGTGCGGGCGAGCCCGAGGCAAAGCCGATGGCGGCGCCGGCGGCCGAGGAGCAGAGCACCGCGGCCAAGCCCTGTGAGGCAGCCAGGGGCGAGGGCGGATACAGGCCGGGGTGGACTGAGCAGCGGCGGTGGTAACGAGGAGGGAGGGCGCAGGGCGTGTGCGGGTGTGCTGGGAGCAACACGGCGCGGTGCGGAGTGCGGGGGCAGGGTGGTGGGGTCGACAGGGTTGCGGGAGCGGGCGGGCGCTCGGAGCCCTGGGCCACCGCAGCGACCCGTGTCATTGCGGCGGCGAACGCGGCGGCAGGGGCCTCGAAGCTCGCAACGGCAACGGCACGGCGAGAGTGCGGCGAGTGCTGGTCGGCCGCAGCAGGCGCTTTCGGTGAGGCAGCGTGCGTCGCGGCTGAGGCCGGGCCCGTGCAGCCCCATCGGGGGACGGGCCCTTGCGGGGACATGCGCCCACGACGGGCCCCGACGGCGGCGGCCCTGGGCTGGGGCTTAGTCAGGCAATGGCCGCGCCGTGCCCAAGCTCCAGCCGTGCCAAAGCTGCGCAGCCCCGCATGCAACCATGCGCCGGCTGCATGACGGCCCCATCACCAGCCTCCGCGGAGAGCGGCCCCACGCCCGCCGCGCCCTTGCCTCTTGAGCGCTGATCGCACAACATCCCCCGCAGCACACATTCCCTCGCCTGCCCCACCCCTGCCTCTTCTGCGCTGATCACACAACATCCCCCCCAGCACACATTCCCTCGCCTGCCCCGCCCCTGCCTCTACTGCGCTACTCACCTGCTGTGGCGTGAGGGCCCCCGACGCGAGCGGCAAGTATGGCTTGTTGACCTGGGTTGTGAGAGCGCGATCGAGTAGGGAGGTTTTCAGAAGCTGTAGAGAGCGGGTGCACAGTGCAATAGCAGGTGAGGCAATGTCAAGAGCTTGGCTCCAGACTTCCAGCCACGCCCGATGGCGGCATCGGTGCGAGGCCCGTGCCGACAACAGCCCGGGGCGGCCCTGCCCCGACGGCCTCGCCCTCACAGCCCGTGCCTTGTCTATCTCGATATCGTACAGCTGGTTGATCCCCACGATTGCGACGTTCATGCAAAGCGCCGACACGAGCGCCTGCGCCAGCGCCAATGCGGCCGCGGCGCCCGGCTCCGCGCGGCCTAGGGCCAGCAGAGAGATGGAGGCAACCGACAGAGCTGTCCCGATCATCTGTTATGCGGGGCCAAATTGTGGTAAGACTAGGCGGGGCGGGGTGGGGCAGGGCGGGGAAGGCAGGGGCCGGGCAGCTACGTGCAAGGGTAGGGCGGGGCCGGGTCGCACCGTGTGCGGTCGGCTGAAGGCCCAGAGCGCCGAGGCGTAGTGTCCCACGCTCGCCAAAGGGTTGTCCATGGTTGTGCGAGCGGGCTGGCTGTCGCCTTGCTCGCCCACGACGGAAGCTTGGCTGATCAGCGATTGTCGCAGTCGGGACGTTCCGCTGAAGACGCGAGGCGCCGCATGACCGCCGCAGTGGCCGACAGCAGGAATCGATGCTGATCTATGGCCGCTGACCGCCCGCCGGCCCGCAAGAGCGGGGCAGCGAAGCGGTAACGCCATTGCGCGGGCCGCGCGCTCAAGCCCTGCGTTCCGCGGCCCCTAGCTGTGCCGGGCACCAAATAAGAGCTAGCTGGTTTCACGGAGCTCGGAAGCGTCTTGTAAGGCGCTCGCGGAGGTCGCGGTGTTGCGCGTGCAAGCCGAGCGAATCCAAGTTTGCTTAATACCGGGCGTTCTGGATTAAAAGTCACGAGTGATGCTTTGCGAATGCGTGCTGTGAAGGCTTGGCGCTGCGGCTATGCCACGCCGACAGCCGGCCTTGGGGAAACGCTCGCTCCGTGAGCTCCCTCCTTGGTGCAGTATGCAAATATGCGCTCGTGCTATTAACTTACTGCGGACCACCGGGGCGAGTTGCACAATGGCGCGCACACCCTAAAGCAGCGCCTCCTGTGTCGTCAGAAGCACCGCATTGACAATTACCTCCTTCGCATAAAAGGAGCTTGCTTGCACTGAGCCCACGAGCAAGGGGGAGCAGAAGTCGCAGCCAGGAACATGCACAGCGACCCATGGTTCCTCCGACTCGACGACGTGCCATCCGTCACGCCGCCACCGCGTGCACGCCCTCACAAGGTCAGGCCTCTGGCAAGCTCCGTCGTGGCCTCAGCCCTGGCAACCAGACGCAACAGACTCGCACACACATCCGACGCGCCTTCACCTTCACTCAAAGCATCTCGAGAAACACGCGCTCCGACCATCCCTCCCGACCACCCCTCTCGCCCCAACCCAAAGCGCAGCTCGCTCCCGGGCGCCGGCTGCCGCATCCCTCCAGCCCCTCCCACCGAGCTCCAAGCCCACACCAGTACAGCCCCCAGCCCCCAGCCCCCAGCCCCCAGCCCCCAGCCCCCAGCCCCCAGCCCCCGATGCATCCATGCTGCGGCACGCAGCATGCCGCGCTCAGCTGATGTACTTGTCGGCCTGCTCCGCCAGCAGCCGCGCCGAGAACTTGGCGTCGTGGAAGAGGTTGTCGATCTCCTGCAGCGGCGGGGAGGGGAGCGAGGGGGTGCAGCGGCGCAGTGCTGCGTGGTGGGTGCGCTGGCTTCGGCCCGCTCGGCGTACCCAGGGGACAAGGGCAGGAAGACAAGGGGGCAGGCGGTGGCGGTGTGTCGACCTGCATACTCCGTGGTCCGCAGACGACGAGGTCCGTCTACTGTGCCTCGGTCGCGTGGCCGACCTGCACCGCTGCCCCTCCCTACCACCTGGCCACGGCCAGCCCTCCCTGCCTGCCCCCCCTTCCCTCCCTTCCCAGGGCCGCGCACCTCCAAGTCGCCCTTGCTGATGGCGTCCCTGCCGTTCGTCTTGGCCATCATGGAGGCGGGCGTGAGCAGCTGCACGCTGTGGCGCAGCGAGGTGCGCTCGCCGATCTGGGGGGGAGCGGGGGGAGGGAGGAAGGGAAGGACGGGCAGGGTTTGGTGCGAGGTGTGCTCACTCATATGGGGCAAGCGTGAGGCGCCGCAGCAGGTCGGGATTGCGGGAGGAGGGGCCGGCAATGGGAACGCGCACGGCCGGGACGCACCCTTGCCCTAGCCCATGCGGCGCCCGCGGCGTGCCCACGCCGCTAGCGCTCCCCTTGCCGCAAGCCATGCCCGAACCCGCCCCGCCCCGCGCCCCACCTCGCCCAGGAACGCCAGCGACTCCTCATCGATCCCGATGCCCTCCACCTACAGCCGGGGCACAGCGGGCGGTCAAGCAGTGCGGTGGGGGACACGGCAGGGGGCGGGGGCAGCCGGGCCAAGCAGGCTGCAGCTGCGGAGCCACAGGGGCGGCGGTGCTCAGCGCCGACGAGTGGAGCAAGGGCCAGCATTGTGGTGTTGCAGTTGCGGAGTGGCACGCTGGGCCAGCCACGCGAGGCGCACAGTTAGGAAACGGTACCAGCCGGCACTCACGCCGAAGCCGCGCGCAACACAACGCCGCGCTTCACGGCCAGCCCTCTGAGCAGCCGCAGCACCCCGCCCGCATCGCCCCGACACACCTGGGCGCGGATGGCCAGGATCTGCACCATCTCCACCAGCGTGTACGGCAGCGTGCGGATGATGACGAGGCGGTCCAGCAGGTCCACGGGCACTCCGTGGGGGGAGGTGATGTCGGTGCCGCGGATGGTGCACAGGCCGCGGTTGGTGGCGAAGATGACGATGGGCGCCAGCGAGGACTCGAGCGCCCTGGCGGGAGGCGAGGGGGTAGGCGGAGGGGGGGGGGAGGGAGGAGAGTTCGTTACATCGCCCCCAGCAGGTGGAGTAGAGCTGTCCCTCCACACATCGATTAGCACAGAGTCAGATCACGCACGCCACACAGCACACGGCAGCACCAGCAGGCGAGACGAACCAGTCCAAGCAATAGCACAGTGCGGCGCGCGCGGATGGGGTGGAGGGATGGTGAGCACGGGAGCGGGGGGAGGAAGGGGAGGACGGGGTGGAGGGGCGGGGGCAAGGGAAGGTTGGGCGGCTAGGGTTGGGCTGGTGAGGCAGCGCGTGGGGGGCCCTGCGGGGGGAATCAGCAGGGCAGAGGGCACCCTTGCGTGCACCCAGCGCCCGTCATGCGCTGCCCTGTGCAAACCGTGCTTCCTTCCCTTTCTCTCCCTCAGTCCCCCCTCTTCCCCTCCCCCTTAAACCCTTCCCCCTGACACATCTACACACACCTCGTGAGGTACGTGAAGCACTCGATGTCCCGCACGTGCGCCCACCTCCTCGTACAAGCCAAACACATGTCTACACACATGCATCCCCCCACCCCCTGCTCTCCCCTTCCTCCCCCCCACCTGTTGAGGTAGGTGAAGCACTCAATGTCCAGCATGTGCACCTCGTCGATGAACAGCACGCCCGGCACCAGCTCAGCAACGCCCTGGTCGATGTAGCGGTTGACCACCTGGGGGGCGGCGGCGGGGCGCAGCGAGGGTGGCAGGGAGGAGGGGGTGCGCCACGCGTGAGGACGTGTGGCGCCATGCGGGCTGCGGCAGGGCCAGTGGCAAGTGCCCTCGCAGGAAAGGGGAGCGAGGAAGAGGAGCGAGGCCAGCCCCTTGCGCCGTGCCTGATTTGGCGCTGTGCCGGCGCCGGCCCCTTGGCGCCCTGGCCCTCCGGCCCCGACAAGCCGCCCACCTTGTTGATCTCCTGCCGCAGCTTGTCAGTAATCTCCGTCTTCTTGGGCTTGAGCATGCTGCCCATGACCGACATAATGTCGCCGCCGCCCTGGGGGTGGGGGTGAAGGGGAAGGCGGGCAGGGTTGGGTAAGGCAAGCAGAGGCGAGGCCAGGGAGAAGGCCACTCAGGGAAAGCGACCCATGCCCACAGGATAGCACGTGCAAGCGGCAACTCGCTGCGTCGCCAGAGCTCGCACGAAAGGGGTAAGGATACAGGAGGCATGCACGCCGCTTGTGCCCCCACAACGGGGCCTGCAGCGCGCATCGGGCATCGCCTGTGGCCTCCCGCCCGCCAGCCCGCCAGCCCGTCAGCCCGCCAGCTCTGTTCGCCCGCACCTGCGGCCGCGCGTTGGCCGAGTCCAGGTCGTGCAGCGTCACATCCTGCACAATCTCCTTGCGCTTGTGCACATCACCCTGTGCGTCGAGGGAGGGAGCAGGAGGGAGGGACCAGGAGGGAGGGAGGGGCGGTGTGGAGCGTGGTGAGCGCTCCGGCCCAGGCCCCAGAGCGACCGATGTTCGTGGGAGGCCGCAAGGAGGAAGGTGGCACCGGCTGGGCTCGCGACCACGGCAGAGCGACGCGCGCGGCGTATGTGCGTGTGTGTGGCGCTGGTCCGCGGCGAGCGGCGGAAAGCTCCGCAGAGGCTGGGGCGGCACCCCCCTGGACCGCCCCCACGTCCTGTTCATGCCACCGCTGCCCCCGGTGTCTGGCTGGGAGCGGTGACACAGCTCCCGTGCTCCCGTGCTCATGCAACCGATGCCGCCAGCTCATACACAGCTGCCCGCGCATGCGGCAGCCCAGCCGCCGCCTCGGGAGATAGCGCTGGCCCGTCATGGACCGCCTGCATACCGCCCGCCGGCAGTCTTGCGTGTGCGCCGCAACCCCCGCCGGCGCGGCACGACGCGCTCGTGCGCCAGCGCAGCGGGGCCTGCGCCGCGCCCTTGCCGCTCCCTTGCCGCAGCCGCACCTTGGGCAGCGGCACGTACTCCTCCGCCTCCAGGTCAAACTCGGTGGCGTACGTGTCGCACCTGCGGCACGGCGGGCGGCGGCCGGCGGGGATGTAGGTGCCAGCGCAGCTGCGCGTCGCGGCCAGCACGGCGCAGGGCGCCGCCAAGCCCCCACCGCGCAGACGTCGAGCGCAGTTGGGCGCGGCCAGGCTGCGCGCTGCGCCTCACGCTCCGGACGCCCCCGGGGCGGACCCATGCCCCCGGCGAATCTAGCGCTCGCGTGATGCGCGGCGGCGGTCACAAGGCCTGTCAGTTTGCCATGCGCCCGCGCCCGCGGTTCCACGCGGCAGCCCCTCTCGACGCCAAAGCGCCGCCACGTGTGCGCCTCAGGGCACGTTATGCGAGGGGCTCGGCGCCACTCACCGGCCCACGCGCTTGACGGCGCCGCTGTTGGCCTCGATGTAGATCACGTCGCCGGGCTGGGGGCGGACAGCGGCAACGCACACGTCAGCAGCGGGCGGCGACGAGCGGGTCTATCCCCAGGCGTCAGGCGACAGGCGCCACGGCGTCCCTGATCCCCATGGCGAGCACGGTGCTGGACTTGCATGCGGACCCAGGTGCTTGCCAGCATGGGCAGCACCCTGCGGCAGCGCCTCCAAGCAGCGGCCGCAGCAGCTCCTCAGGCCGCAAGCACCTACCGCCTGTGTGCTGCTCCGGGCGCGTGTGCTGCTCCAAGGGGCTGAGCCCACACGTTGCACCGCTCGCAGTGCACGCCCGCCAGGGCGCCAGCCGCCGGTGTGAAGCCCCGCTCGCCCTTCCCGCTTTCACCCACGCTGCCCAAATGAACGCTTGATTGTGGCCGCCCCTGCTGATGCCTCGTCGGGCTCACCTGGACCTTCTCCTTCTGCAGCGCGTCGTAGATGGTGGGGTCCAGCTTGAGCTGCGCACGGGGGGCGGGTGGGCGCAGAGGGGAACGTTGGCAGACTGTCCTCACGCGACAGGGTGTTAAGAGGAAGGACTCAGAGAGGACAGAGCCAACGAGGGCAGGAAGATGGGGGCCAGAACACGGGTCATTACACGGCGCGGTGGGCGCACACCAGCAGCTAGCCCACACTGGCGGCTGCAGCCCCAGCTAAGCCAAGCCAAACGCCCTTGCCCGTCCCACAGTCCGGTTTCTGGGCCACCTACACCAAAGCGTCGCGACCACGTGCCGGCATAGGGCCATGGTCTTCCTTCACAGCTACTGTGGCCCCGTCCCAGCCAGCTCGAGCGCCAGCGCCGAGCCTCCTCCTGAAGCCGGTCCCGCCCTTCGGCCCACCTGCTTGGTGCCTTTTGCCGTCTTGAGGCCAATGACCACGTGGCTCACAACCTTGCCAAAGCCGCCACCCTGACAGGCGGGGGCGAGCGGGAGGACGGAAAGAGGTGAGCCAGACATGGATTCACGTAGAGCTACGTCAGGAGGAACCCAGGACGCCCTCTCGCCCACCCCACCGCAGGGCCCCGCCCCACCGTCGCCTCCGTGTACTCGGGGTTCAGCTCCGTGACCTCGCCCTCGTACACCTCCTTGTTCTCCTTGATGCGCAGGCCTGCGGGCGGCACAGACCAACACGGGCGGGTGCTGATGCTGATACCGGTGCTGATGGGACATGGGGCATGGTAAGCATATGGTTAAGCAGGTGCGTTTGGTCCGCGCTCCGCCCGATGGCACCGCATGTTGGTGGCTCCAGCCACAGTCGGTGTGCACCACTCCAGGACCCACGCCTAGCTAGCGCCGGCGCCGGCATCCCAGAATTGGGCCGCCGCGCTAGCGTGGGCCCTGCAAAAATGGGAGCTACCATGGTTGCTGTCCGCCAATCCCGACGGCAGCCCCGGCCCCGGCATGCCAACTTCAAGGTGTGACTCGGCTGCAGCAACAGGTTCTCTGCGCGATCGCCATTGGCTCCGGCCTCGTGCCACCGACGGCGGACGGATTCCTGTCCCTAGCTGCAAGCCGGGTCCGGAGTCATGCGCTGTCAGGCGACGTGCAGCACGGACCACTGTGCAACCCGTGCGCGCGCATGGGTCCAGAGCCCCGCGTTGTTGCCCGGACCCGGGTCTACGGCTCTGCCGTTTTCGCAGCAAGGCTTGAGCGTGCGGTCCCGGCGGCCCGTGCGCGTGGGCAACGGGCACATCGACACGGCCGTTGGATAGCACCCACCGATGGCTCTCCGGAAGTTCTCCATGAGCACCTCCGTCTTCTTGACCTCCGAAGAGTACACCTCGGAGCCGACCATTGGGCAGAACGGCACCTGAGCACACAGCGCAAGCACACGGAGTCGGTACGGGTGGCGTGACAGGCAAATGGCAGATGGGGGCCTAGCTGGCTGTCACGCGCGGGTGCCGCGGCCGGCGGCGGCCCAGGGACCTGACGACGTGCGCCGCCGGCCCGAACCCGTCAGCGCCCTATTGGCTGCTGCTTCTGCAGCCGTGTGTGCTCGCACCTTGGTTCCGAGCTCTTGCGCAATGCCGAGTGCCAGCGCCGTCTTCCCGGTGCCGGGGGCACCGGTCAGCAGCAGCGCCCGGCCGGCCATCTTCTTCTGTCGGATCATGTCCACCACCACGCCGCAGGCCTCGCGGGCTTGCTCTTGCCCAACGAAGCCCGCCGACATGGGCAGTGCGGTGCCATTCTCCTGAAGACCTAACCCCTTGATGTGCGTGTGTGTCGCTACGCGTTGGGTCTTAGTCGTCGACGAGACCTCCTCAATCCTCATGACTGCAGGCGCACTGGAGCCTCAACCGTGTAAACTTGATGTACGGCTAGTTGGGAGAGGCAGAGAAGCAAGCTCCGTGGGGTCAAAGTTCGATGCTGAGATCGACGCGGCCGAGGCGCCTGCCTATTGTTTGTCTGAGCACGTATAACAAAGTGTTTGATACTGCGCAGATAATAGTTTCTACTGTCGTCAGCTATGTGCCGCGCAAGGAAGTTTCGGGCGTTCGTGCCGCGACAGCCTCTACGCCACCAACGATGTGCGCTGAGTACACGGCAAGTGTTGTAAGCGATTGACAAGCGGAGAGCTCAATTCCAATAGCCCGCGGCGGCCCCATGCAAGCACGCTGTGTATTGGGCCGCGTCCCGCGTCCCAGCGCCACCCCCGGCCCTTATAACCGTACAGGCCAAGACCACCGTGCCGCCCTGTCCAACGCACTGCTACTGCGGAAGGATTGCAGACATACTACGTTCCCGTCGCGCAGGCTATTACTCGCGGCCCTGCGCCCACGCGGGTTCACGGGCCGCTGTTCAACGCACCATCGGCCATGGCCCCCAGCGTCGCCAGAGCCACCCAGCCAGCAGCCACCCCTCTTCCTGATTATGTGCAGATGCGGCGCCCTCGCGTTATCAAGACCTGCCCTCCAAGCGACCATTGCCCCACGCAGCGGTCAACCTGGTCGCCCTGCCGTAACCCCTGCCGTAACCTGGAACTAGGCGGGGCATCAGCGGCAGTCAAGTTGCAATCATGAGGCGCCCCCGGCCCGCTGAACGGTTGCTCCAGGTCGCGCACGGGCGGGGGAGGTGTTGAGGATCGCTTCGCGCATAGCTGCGCACTGCTCTGCGGCCGGCCGGCCGGTTTTCAAGCACATCCAGTTGAATGGCATGCGGCCGGCCGGCGGGCCGGTTTTCAGGCACATCCAGTTGAATGGCATGCGAAGTTGCGAACCTGTTGACACACGAAGTTATGAATTGCTTCAGACCGGAGCCTGCAGACAGGCGGGCGCGGCAATACAATGACTCACACGCTGGTTCTACAGTTACAAGGCACTGCATTGGCCGCACGGCGGGCCCCCCATCTACCTGCATCTACCCATGTGCCTGCTACGGCGCCATGCTGCCCTACCTGGGGACGAAATCCCTGTGTATCACGCGTACTCCCCACTCTCTTTGCTGTGCCTAACTCCCCACCACGCTGAAGATTTCTGCTGCCCAGACCTGAATGTGCTCGTCGAAGGAGGCCGGAGGCGGCCGGAACGCCGCGGGGGAAGGCCCCTCATCGTCTGTAGTCACCGCCGCCAGCAGAATCGCGCGATATGCGCCGGCCCCGGCCCCTGTCCCAACCAGTGCAGCCGCTCTTCCGGTTGCGCCCTGCCGCGGCCCATGGTCGCCGCCACGGTCGCCAGCGGAAGAGCGCGCCCGGCCCCGGCCCCACGCCCGCGCCTCAGCCCCGGCCATTGCGGCCGCGCCCCTGGTGCCGCCCCTTCCCAGCCCCCCACCATCGTCACCGCCTCCACCGCAAGCGTGCGCCCCACCCTAGCGCCGGTCCCACCACAATGCAGCCGCGCCACCCGTCGGTACCATCCCCTCCCGACTCTCCCCAAACAACCCTTAAAAGTTGCCGCCCGGCCCGCGCGCTGCAAGGCCACATGCAATCCCGTCTCGCCTCAGCCTCTGCCTTGCATCATCTATGCGCTGTAAGGACAAGCCGAGCTAGGCTTTCTGGCAAGTGCCAGCTGCCAATTACGAGCCAGCTCCACCTGCTGGGATGCTGCTGGCAGTGCAGCCGGCGTGGCAGGTGTGGCCGCCTGCGTTGCAGCAGTGGCACGGCACCTGCTTCATGGCTGGCTGGCATTCCGCAACCATGCAAGCAAAGTGCGCACCGCTGCCTTGCCGCTGCCCTACCTGGCCAAGCCGGGAGCTTCGTCGCAGCAGCCTGTTCACCCTGTCACGCGCTGGGGAACGATCTGGAGGCCTTGGGGTCTGTAGATGTGGAGGGGATGTCACAATGGCCAGAGTTGAGCCTCCAAAAGGCGTGGCCAGAAAGAATGGCCAAGTATGCCCCACTGCTTCTATTGTGCTACCACCCATAATTCATGTCCCCCCCCCTACGCGGGCTGGAACGGTTCAGGCGGTCTGTTTCCAACAGCATACACCTAAAGGGAAGAAGGCCAGGATTTAACGCTGTATCTTCAGGGGCTGCAGTCAAGGCCGCTGGGTTGTGGGGGTGTGGGGTGTGGGGGT
>BDDC01001782.1:0-20400 GCA_001662425.1 Chlamydomonas sphaeroides | reverse complement strand
GAGGTGCCAGCCGGCGTGCCCGTCTGCCCCGACTGCTCCCCGGTGATCGGCGACTGGACGCAGGACTCACTCTTCTACGGCTCCCGGGCCTCGGGCGCCCTGGTCTGCCCGCCCGGCTACGTGCTCGGCGAACTATCCGTGTTGCAGCAAAGTGGAGGCTTCAGGTTTCAAACTGCACCGTCCTCTGTCCTCTTTCCAGCGGTTGGTTTCTCTGGTGCCTGCCTGCCCATTGCCAGGGCAGCTACCAGCGACAGCACAACCACGTCCCTCCTGGTGGACGCCGGCCAGCCGGCCCTGCCGCCCGGCGCGACGCCAACATGGGTGGGTCACTTGCTCTTAGATTCGTATGGGAAACACACGTGCGTGTCATGTGCGGGCTGGTACTCTTTCACTTTACTGATCAGTAAAGTGAAAGAGTCAGCTCATGAGCACACGGCGGCACTGCCATGCCTTATAGATGCTCCTTGCCAACACCGGGCCCCTCCCTTCTTCCTCAGCTGCGCATTGCCAGCTGCTCAACCACAGCTGCCTCCGACGCCGCCGGCTCGCTACCCGGCATGTCGGAGCTCGCCGGCATCTTCTATCACTCTACGCACAACTCTCCAGGATTTGTTACCAGCCTCGCAGGGCGATGCCTTAGCTCTGCGCTGCCGCTCCCGCAGCTGAACTGGACAGGGTTCCCGCGTCCCTGGTCCCACCGCTGCCCGGAGGGCCACGCCATCCAGGAGCTGGGCTGGACACGCGAGGTGCTGCCCGCTGCCAGCAACAGCTCGGAGCAGCACTTCGTGAGCAGCGTGGTCGTGCGCTGCACTCGGGTGGCCGGACTGCCGCTGCCGGTGCCAGCAGGTGAGGGCAGTTTGTGGCCACGGCGATGCAAGGACAAAGCACCAGGGGCACGCATTTGGAACTGGTACGTGCATACCCATCTGCCCTCTGAGATGTGCTCCATCACTTCCGACCGCTCTACGTGCATGGCATCAAGCGTCTGTGACCCTTGCCTGCCTGCCGTACCTCTGTGTAGTTGACAGCGCCTTCACTCCAGACGAGAGCCGTGGGCTGCAGTCGTGGCGTATGCAGTGCCCTGGGCACACGTATGCGGCGATGCTATTTGGCAGGTGCGTAAGACGCCAGTGGGAATGTGCAGCTGCAGCTTGCATCCTTAGTTGATGAATCGCCGACACACGCACTGACGCTCGTGCCCTCGACTCGCTATCATCTCTGTCTGTCGTTAGCTACGACGAAGCACCTGCAGGCTCGAACGCCACTATAGTAATTGGCAGCCTTGGCGTCGTGTGCAGCGGACCCGTGCCTGTTGTGCTAGGTGAGCAAGCACTACAGGCTTGACGATATATCAAGTCAGCTGAAATCGCAGCTATCGGCGCACGTTACTCTGATTACTCAACATGACTCTATCTGCTCCACCCCTCCCCAGGCATACCGGGACTGCCAACGGCGCGCCATGAAAACAGCAGCACCCCACTATTGGTTGCCTCGTGCCCTGGCGGCATCAGCAAGGTCACGGGGTGGCTGTCCTCCAATGCTGCTGCGCCCGAGCTGCTATCTGTCAGCACTGTATGCTTCGACACGCCTTCCACTGCCGGCGCTGACGGTGGTCTTGCAGCCATGGTGAGCTTCTCTCGCTCGTGCTACGTATCATACACTTTACATATTGTCTCTGCTACACGCAAAATCTAAGCATGGGCAGGCCGACTTCTGTTCACTCGCTTTAATTTCATGTCAACGCTTGCATACCTCCAGGCGGATAGCCAATCGTTCCGCGAGTCCTGCCCCCAATACATGGTGGCGGTCGGCATCTCGGGACTGCGGGCGACCAGCGGCCGGCTGCTGCACGGCTTGAAGCTCATCTGTGCGGATGCCCCGGAGCGGGAGCCGCGCATGCCACTGTCTGGTAGGCGTGAGAGCGCGCCGGCGCAGTTGTCTCAGCAGACGGAGTCATGCATAACTTGGCGCTAGCGTGCCGTGTTTGTCTTTCGGCGCTGTTGTGCCAAACCTCCACGATTTGCGGCGCTGCTTAGCTGCATGCGCCTTGTCCTCTAGCTCATGTCGCCCCAAACGGCATGTTGCGCCCTACCCACAGCCCAGCTGCCGTCTTCCGGCGCCGAGCCTGCTCTGGGCAGCCAGCCGTTCAAGCAGGAGTGCCCCCTGGGCTCCAAGGTGACGGCCTTCAAGGTCACCACTGACAACGACCAGCGCATCCACTCCGTCAGCATCGCGTGCGACAACGCGCCAGAGCGGCTTGCCGAGGCAGGCAACAGCAGCGCAGCTCAGGCACGCACCAGCCTGCGATATGCAAGCCCGGAGCTGGATGGCGGCGGAAATCTGCCCCATGATGCATTTGAGATTGAAGTGAGCACTCGGCTTTGCTTGGGCCCAATGGACGGACGCGGACCCATTGCTCAGGGCTGCCCGGCATGCATGCGACCAAGCCTGCCATGTTTGCCCAACCTGCTCAGTCTGATCATTTGGGCATGCTTGCCGTTGCATCATGCAGGCGATGTGCCCGCTCGGTGTGGCAGAAGCATCCGACAAGACGCCAACGATCGATGCGGCTGCTGCGGAAGCATCTACACCCGGAGCAGGTGTGAAGGGGTTGGTTTGGGTATCGGCATCGTTGACGTGGTGTGCGTGATACGGTTGATTGTGCTCATTTCACTGCGCCATCAAATGCAAGCTGCTGCTGCCTGCCTCCTGATGCTGCAGTGATGAAGCTGACCACCGGCACGATTATCCAGCTTTTTGACATCCTAATGAGCCGCAGCCAGGCTCAGGCGTTCTGCAAGTAGGTAGTAGCTGCAGTAGCGTACATGACTATGTATAGCTTGAACCGTGTCCCACGGCTGCACCGGGTTGGGGCGGCGGGCAGTCTCACGTTGTGGCGGCCACGTGTGCGTGCAACTGCTACCAACGGCAATGCCAACTGTGGCGGCTACAACCACGTGACCGGCTGTCGCGACCGTTCGACTGGTGTCGCTCGTGTGTGCTGATGCAGGGCCCGCGGCTCCACTCTCCTGTCGTACAAGACCGATGGTGGGTGCCAGGAGATAGAGCCACCATACGCTTCATCCTGGCAGCTGCACGTGTTGTGGGCTGACTAGCTGTCCGCCCTGCCGTTGCATTCCTGCAGATGAGTGGGATCGTGTCGCCGACATGGTGGTGGAATGGGGCCTAACCCGCCTCGCGACAACAGCAGGCTTCTGGCTTGCGGCCATCCGCGATGAGGGATCCCCAGTCAGTGCAGCGGCATACCGTTTCCCGGGCGGCTCGCCCATGCCTGCAGTGGTGCCCTGGGAGCCCGGCCAGCCGGCAGCCGACGGCGCACAGGAATGTGTTGAGGCGCGCATCGAGCTGGGTGGGTTCGCTGCCTCCCTCTCTTATCTGCTGAATAATTAGGAATGCGGGGCGCTTATTGTGCCTCGTTGCTCGTCGGGCCGCGCTCTGCTCTCGAGCCCCATTGTTAATGGTCGCGCCGAGCTGCCTGGGTGCCGCGCATGCGTGTTGGCTGCGTACTGGTCGGTGTCCATCCCTCGTTAGGCCGTGGCAGCTAATGGCTGAACCGCCCTTTGCGCTGCAGCCTCGGGCACCACCACCTGGGTCGACCGCTCCTGCCACAGCGACGTGGCTCTGCCGCTCTGCCAGCGCGCCGCCACTGCCCAGGCAGCTCCCAGTGTATCCGCGGAGGACAGCGCGCCCGTGGTGCAACTGCGTGGTGACAACGGCGATGCGCTCAGCCTTTACAACCTCAAGGCGCGTCTACGGCTTGCCGTTAGCTACATGGCCCCAATTATTTGCACGCACATCTTATACGGCTGTCTGACTTCCCGACATTGTACTGCTGCGGTGTGCTGCAGATGAGCCGGGCGGACGGCGCCGCGTTCTGCGCTCGTCGCGGTGGCGTCCTGACGAGCCTCAGGTCCGAGGCCGAGCTCACGACACTGTCGTCAGCTGCTGCGGCCTACTTCGGCAGGTCGTACACCCAGAGCGGGCAGGGATCTATGCGCATATGGACGGGGCTCAACAGCCCTACGCCAGGTCCGTCCATGCACGTGTGCTCCAGGGTTTGCGGGGAGGGGTGCCAAACAGAACATCGCACACTGAGCGTGCCCAACACTGGCGGTTCATTTACAAAACCCCACAGTGCCTCCAAGCCGAGCTGCTATGCTGCGCTCTTCTGGCGCCTTCACACAGATAGGCGGTCAGGAATACACGTACATGCCAAGTAGGTCTACTCGCTGGCGGTTCCTTAGAATTTGTTCGAACTCAACAAAGTATGCTGACGCGATGTGTCTTTTGCACACGCGCACACAAACGCGCGCAGCACCTGCAACCTGGGACGCGGCGTCACAGCGCTGCAGAGAGCACGGCGGCCGCCTGGCAGACTTCGGCGGAGACATTGGAAGGTACCGGGCTGTGCTCACAGGGCTGACTGCCGGCCTGGACAACTCTCAGGATGCGCTGGCTTGGATTGGGGTGCGCTCGGCAGGTGCGCTGGGGTTGTTTACTTGTTGACCCTTCGTGCCGCGCCTGACCCTGCAAGCAAAGCGTATGCGCTAAAACTAATGACCTTCGTTGTTATCCCGCCTGCCCTCGCCAGCCACTCGCTCGTATTTCGACGTTGCATCAAAGGTCGCTTACATGAACGTCGCCCTGGGTCAGAACTGCTCCTCCACCGCCCCCGGGGGCGCATGCTTTCGTGCCGTGGATGGACGGTCCGGGGTAACCGACCCATATCTGAGCGATAGGCTCACCGTCCCGATGTCCATTAAGCTGGACCTCCCGAGTCACCACCTGATTGTGGGCTTTGCGGTGTACCTGGTATGTCGCGTCGGGGTGTTGGCCGGTCCAGCCACCATCCTTGTGGCCATCGTGGCTTGTAGCATGTGTCGTGTTCTTGGCATGCATGCGACCGCGCGTGATATTGTGAGTTGGTGGCCTGATCTACCAGCTGACCCACCGCCATGCATGCAGGGAGCCGCCACCAGCACCATCAGAACGAAGGTGTATGTAGACTACGGCACGATGGACAACTGGATGTGAGGGCTGCCTGCTTGCCGGCAGTACGAAATCGCTAGCGGTTCTTGCCGCACCACCCGATTGCAACCAAGCGTCGTCCAGTGAGCTTGCTTGCGCGGATTTCGCGTGCAGGGTGGTTTGGGACCAAGATAGCGCTTACCCACTCAACAGCGTGATCAGAGTCACGCTGTCGTCCCCCGTCGTGGGCCGGTGAGGTGGCAAGCAGGGGTCGGGCGGGGCTGCTGGCTTGCTGTGGTAAGATGACATTTGCTCTTGGGTGTTGGCTCCGTGACTACTCAGGCGACTGTGGCTGGAGGCGACTGACCCTTTTTCTGTTATCAAGAGCGTGCTCGAGGTGCGCACGGCTATCATGCATGTACGGCCATGTAGACGTCAACATGTGCAGACACAAGTGAATTGCAAGCAACGCACATGCCAGCACACATGCACGCTACGCTAGCTGCGTGCACGCCCGAGCGGCGTCCGTTCATATGACAGCGTGCATCTCATCTACTGGTTGCCGTGCTAAACCATATAGAAGTGTACGTCCACGCCGGGTTGTCCCTGCTGCGCACAGATACGCGAGTTCCAGGTGTTTGGCGTGCCCAACTCGGCGCTGCGCAAGCCCGCCCACGGCTCGAGCCAGTTTCGGGACTCCATCGACACCGACCCCTCCCCCGCGAAGGTCCGCCGTGCACATGCGAGCCGCCATCGTGGCTGCACGCACACATCCCGTGTTGGCGCCTGTTGCCTGCAATTGTGTCTGCTGCACCCGCTGCCACACTGTCGGTGTGGGAAGTCCACGGCAAGGTTGCTCTAATGTGCCGGACGGGTGTCCACGTTCTCGCCACAGGCTGTTGACGGCGATGACACCAGCCGTCTGTCCCTGTTTATCTCCAACAGCGGCAAAAACGGTCTTGATTACTTTGTCAGTCGGCAAGGGGCGGGTGGGCGGGCGGGAACTTCCGCTTCCATGGATCTTGACTGCGTGAACATGCCGCCGTCCACCCCTGTGGCTCTTCTGCCCCGCATACACAGCCCTGGCTGGCTGTGGACCTGGGGGCCGTGCACCAGATCCATCATGTCACCATCCGCCAGCGACTGGACTGCTGCGGTGAGCTGCGTTGTGTTCATTCAGGAGCGCACCCGGCTGTCCCGCCTTTCTTGTATAATGCTAGCGGCGGCCAGGGTTCCAGGGGGTGGGGCAAGCAGCGCACGGGAGCACCTGGATGTGCATCGATCGTGCATATTGCATCGTGCATAATGCGTCGTGCATCGTGCATAATGCATCGTGCATCGTGCATAATGCATCGTGCGTCATGCATCGTGCATGATGGCATCTTGATTACCATGCATTGCAGGCGAGCGGACCCAAGGCGCTCATCTGCGCATTGGAAACACGGCGCCCTTGTACCTTACGCATTCCTCTGTGCAATGGGTAAGTGTCGCCTGCGGTGCTCTTACATCCCGTCAGGACACGGCGTGCAGTGTTGCAACACCATGTGCCTGTTCAAGCTTACCCATGGCTGGCCTATCCGTGGTGTGTGCAGACCTTCAACGCGCTGATTTGGGCACAGCAGCCGGGTGAAACGTACGGCACCGGCGCCCTCATCAACATCCCAGTCGAGCCAGAGAGGGAGGGGCGCTGGGTGATTTGGCAGGCAAGTCGGTGACTGGCTACTTTGAATGTGCAAATTAGCGACATAAGCGACATGCATGCATGCATGGAAAGCACAGGCTTCTCATCACGGCAAGCAGGTCACCGTCCACCTCCAGATGTCATGAATCAATGTGCCTTGCTTGCGTCCCTGCGCAGAACTTCAATGCCGATCCCGAGAACAACTTTTTGCAAGTGCGTACGGCAATCACGTAGTCATCGTGTAACAGGTGACCAGCGCGCGACCCATAATGAATTACAACACGACACACCACGTCGCAGGTATCTGAGATCATGGTTTTCGGGCTGCCTGGGTCGGCCCCACCGGAGAGCAACCTCGCCCTTGGCAAGCCAACAACCGCCAGCAGCGTTTACTACATCACCAGCGGCGGTAGTGATGTGTTCCTGCCGGTGTGTTGCTTTCTAACATGCTACTCCTGTCTGTTGTGGTTTTCAAAGTGCTGCTGTGACGTGTGACACCGACGCACTCGCTGGCATGCATGCAGGCACGGGCAGTCGACGGCACCACAGAACGCTTGCCATATCCCAACTACTTCTACCACTCAGCTTTAGGCGACATGAGCCCTTGGCTGGCCGTTGATCTACGCGTGGCAGCATTCGTCCGCCTCATCCAGATCTATAATCGGATTGTAAGAGCCCCGGATGCTGCATGCACGGCGAGCGTGTCCCCATACAGCTTGTCCTCCTAGTCCTGCCATCCCAATGAATGGCCGGTCCTTCCTTTATTGGGTTTTTTTTTCAGGATTGCTGCGCGGAGCGCACCAGAGACGCCGAAGTTCGTTTAGGTGCGCGTGCCTACCTGCCACATACAATGTATGCCCCATTGCATGCTGGCTAACCCAAGACAGCTGACACTGCTGCTGGCGTGTGCAGGCTTTGCCCCTGTGACCCGCCCCGACCAATCTTCCAACATTGTTCTTAACCAGCTTGTATGGAAGCAGGTGGGGTCGACTCAACTCAAAATGGGGCACATGCGGACTGCTGTTGCACTTGCGCAAGTAATATTACACGCCGTGCTGCGTCGCCTTTGGATGTTGACAGTCTCCCACAGAAGTCTACGGCGAGGGGTCTGTCATCAGCATCCCCGTGCATGCCTTGAATGCGTTGGGGCGGTAAGAGTCGAGCAGTAATGCTCGCTCTCATTGGCAGCATGCATGTAATGCGTACCGTGTTCATTGGGCTTTTTGTGCAGGTATGTCACAATGCAAAACTTCAGAGAGCTTCTCCAGATCACGGAGCTACAGGTAAGGCATGTGCCCATAGCTGTCGGCTGCAAGCAGCTAGCGCCTATCAGCGCCACAACTGGACACTGGGGTTAATGCACGATCATGCATGCCTGCTGCATCCTTGCAACACGCGCACACTGTTCCTTCATTTTTTGCTGCAGGTCATTGGCGTGCCGTACATAACCGACCCCGTCACATTTAACTGGCAGTACTATCTGGGACCCTTTATTGGATACGCCAAGACTGATCCTCCCGGCCTAGACAGCACCAGCCCCTGGTTCACTGCCCGCCCGGCGCTGGGCCAGGGAGACTGCGTGGCAGTCCTCTTTAACGGCTGCAGTGGGACCCCACAGGCCTGCGTGCAGTCCTGGGTCAATCTGCCGTGCGCCTCGCAAGGAGACTCTTACTCCTACATCTGCGAGCGAGGTGGGCCGAGTGCGCTGACCTGACGAGCGTTGAGGTGGCCCAATGGAGGTGCCCCGCATATGTTGTCTGACGATCGATCCTTGTGCGTCCCTGCATATCCGTCTGCCCACGGCACCTGTCTGTCACAGATACAATGGCGGCAGCCAGCACGGTGGTCACCGGTCGATTCTTCACACGCGGACGAGATTATTCGCTTGGGCGCAACGCAGCATTGGCGTATTGCAGATCCAGCGGCGCCGATGGCCTGGTGACTTTCAGCAGCGCTGCGGAGTACAATCGGGTCATGTCGGACCTTATCGCGGCACCAGGCTTCCTCACATCGTTTGAGTGGTCTGAGATCCATTACGACAGATTTATAGCATACATGTACATGGGACTCTCGAACACGGGTAAGGTCTCAACTTAACCACATACCATTGATCTAACGGCGAGTATGCCTACAGCAGTCATCACGCGCCTGCTCCTCAACGCTGGGACCCATTGCCCAATTGCCCCACTGTGCTCAGACGGAACCTGGCGCTGGTCCAATGGCCGTGAGACCACGTTCACAGCCTGGGTGTGGGCGCCTCAGTACGAATGCGCAGCCATTATACTGGATTGCAACCGAGCTCGTACCATGTGAGCTTTGCTGGCCTGTTCGCAGCATCCTTGCCGCCAAACCTACACCAACAACATACACTCTTGTTTACGCCCCCACCCACCGGCCCACCCTACAGATGCACACATGCCTGGCAGTCCATGAGTTGCGATGTTTATGGCCATTCCCTTTGTGTTCTGGAGGTCACCAACAACTGGGGGTAGGTCATCCTCAACTTGGGGTAGGCATCACAGGTCCCTTTCACCATGGCGCGCACATCGGCTTTGTTCCCCGTCTGTCTGCAGCTACGTAAACAGATGCAACTACAACTGCTGTGACAACCGCACGCAGGTACCCCGGTTCACTGTACATCCCATGGGCTCCAGGTAAGGGTTGCGTTGATGGCGCTGCATGTGAGCACGTTGACCGAAGCATGCGGCATCTTCTCCACGCGAATGACTTGCAGGAGCTCCGGAAATCTACAACTTGCCTGGTCCAGTCGAGACTAAGGACTGCGGCTACATCGATGTGTACATCGGGCCGCCGGACATCTCGATCCCCCGGACAAAAGGCCTCTACAATGCGCTGTGCGCCGACGTATACTACCTCGCATGCCGCACCAGCAGCAACACAACCAACGGTGTGTGCGTGGTCGTGTGTGTGCAGCAGGACTTTGTTTCTGTCTTTGTTGACAGGTGCCGCCGGTCCCTGGCATGATGTGCGTGCTGGTGCAGATGTGGAGCGATCAGCCATTACAAGGATGCAGCCGCTTGCCCTGCGAGCTGCGGATGCCGGCCAGACAGAGCTGCTGGTGTTTGACGTCATGTACGACCAGCCCTCCGCCGCCAGCCTGTGTGCTGCCTTTGGTAGGCCTTTTGCTGGGCTCCGGACTCGGCTGCACGGCCGCCTGGCTGCATCGTACGTCACTTCCCCTGACGGCCCCCGGCTGAGCTCGCATTTGCCTCGGTACCGCAGGAGCGACACTGGCCGAGACAGCCACAGCAGCAGCCGCTGACAGCGCGTCTGCAGTGGTCAGCAACCTGCTAAATGAGCTCCCTGCCACCGGCGTGCTTGCGCAGCAGGCGCTGCAGGTGTGGATCGGCCTCAGCGACGCCGATGTGGAGGGCACCTGGCGGTGGCCCTCGGGCGCTGAGGCCACCACCATGACCCGGTGGCTGCCGGGGCAGCCATCGGTCGGCTTTCCAACAATCGGTGAGCAGCCGTGCTGGGGCGCGCCTGGCGTGCACGCCCCCATGCAGCTATGGGCACTCGCGTCGTTGTTGGCTGGAAGTTCGCTGAAGAGGCCAGTGTCACCTGCTACACCTGCATCCGGATAGTGAGGACCGGAGCCTCAAGCTCACACCCGTGATGCGCACGCACGCAGGGGCAATGGAGGATTGCGCTCTGCTGTTTCTCATCAGGGACAGCATGTCGGGGGGCTGGCGGGACACAACGTGCCGCGGCACTTTTGCCTGGCCCATGTGCTCTCGACCAGCCACCACCCGCCTGGGAGCTGGCGGCATGGCCCCCATGGCGCAGACGGTGGACCAGAGCAACCACTATGCGCTGTACGACGTGGTCCTGGACTTCCAGGTGCGGCCCTGAATGCCTCTCTGCACGCGGTGCGCCTGCGTGCATGCCGTACTCTGGCCACACAAACGACTCGCCTCACGTCGAGGGGGCATTGTCCATTCGGCAGACGCGGGTGATGAGGCCAGGGCAGCCGAGTAGACCAGCAGCTAGCGGTGCCGGGCTCTGCATTGTGACCATATGACACCCATCTTTGGGTCCTGGCCCCCACCCCTACCCTCGCAGTCGGCCGAGAGCTTCTGCAACTCCCAAGTCGATGCCTCGCTGGCGTGGTTTAATACGCCCATGGTCCCTGAAACGGTTAGTCGTCTGCAGCCTCACACGTGCGTGCCAAGTGCTTTTACCTATCGCTGTGCGAATGCTGCAGATGCGCATTGCGCTATCGGAGGCTTTGGACGCTCGCAGCGACCGGAGCAAGCTCATGTACGTCTGGTTTGGCGCTAATGACCGGGCCTCTCAGGACAACTGGGTTTACATCGTGACTGGGTCGACGCCTGTGCCCGCTGGACTGCAATGGTCGCCGCCCATTGCTGGCGGTGCAACCGTCACCCGACACCGCCTGCCGTACACTACGACATTTGGCAGTTGGCAGCCCGACATGCTGTGCCCCCCGGGTCGCTTCGTGCGGGGCATCCAGCTGACGACGGACCCGGTCAGCACCACAGACACGCTTCCGGGTGGAGGTTCCGACTGGTTTGGTGTGGGCGGCGTAACCCTATGGTGTGGCGACGGCGACATTGACAATGGCAGCGGCCCTTCCTCTTTCACTCTTCGGCCGAGTACTGGCTACCCAGGCGCTACCAGTCCATGGAAGTGAGGACAGCCGTCGCGTATTCGTCCAACCTTACGCTATGCAAGAGCATTCCTCACGTGTCCCCATACCTGTGCTGTGCGTACTCAGGTATTGCGGCTTCACGCGCTACAACTACGCCGTAGGCATGGAGGTGGGCGTGCATGTGCGGGCTCTGCAGCGGCCATCAATTGACACGCTTTCAGTAGTGAGCGCAAGCATGCATGTATGTTCTGATGTGAAGGCTGACATGTATACGTGACTGCTGCCCTCCCAATCGTGAAGGTGTGGGGAGCGCAAGCTGCACCAGGTGCCAATCAGATGGGCATTACCCAGGTCGGCCTCATCTGCCAGTAAGTCGCTTGGATTGAGCCACCCTAGGTTACGTAATATGCTGAAGGGGCGGCACCGACAGCTGAACATTTGTCGTACACCTTACCACGTCGGCTTGCGTTCATGCAGGTACGGTGACACGGCCATACCAAATCCCGCGCCTGTTGGAAGCCGGCTAGGACGTGTTCACTGCCCGGACAACCACTATGTGTGCGGCTTCTCAGCCCGAACACAGCCGCCCCAGGGCAACCTCGCCGATGTGAGCAGTTTGCTGCTGCTGTGTGTGCAAAGGGCCACTGCAATCTTAGTCGCCTGTGGGCGTTTCAATGTATGTGCCCCTTCGTTCATAACATGCCACGGCATGCTCCTCGCTTTCAGGACACGGGCCTCAACCAGATCACGATGCTCTGCTGCCCGGACGACAATGGTCTTCCGGTGCCGACCGCGGCCGCACACTACAACGTGGCCATGCGCCGGTGCGTGTCGGTGTCGGCAGCCGGCCGTCGGCCAACCATAGCACCGTGACCCAGCAAGCGCCATGCATGTGTAATGAGTGCGTGGGCTGCTTGGCGCCTCGCCACGCGCGTTGATTGTCCTAACATGCCTGCCTGCTGCGTGCAGTACGGCATACTCAACCGCAACAGCCAGTAACACGACGGGGCCTGAAATGGCGGTCGATGGCAACATCGCGAGCGTGATGCGGACCATCAGCACACAATGTGAGGCAGCTCATCAAGACCGCTGCACTGCGACTTGCCCAATGCGAAAAGCCATGAACCGGGCACCCGCTGCTTTGCAGTGTCCCCCTGGCTCAGCGTCAACTTGACCGTGCCCTGCATCATTTCAAGGTAGGTAGGCCCTGATCTAGAGGCTACCATCAGAAGTTGCACATACCGGAGTCTGCATTGTAGCGTGGTAGCCCATGATGAGCGGCCTCACCCGCTGACTATGGCCACGTACGCTCCTTGTGCGTGCGTGATCACTGTCGCCGCCAGGGTTGAGGTCGTGCTTCAGAGTGGAGGTGCCGCCTTCACAAGGGCCGACATCCGCGTCGGTGAGGGGTGCCGCTGGATGGTACCGAACGACGCATGCAGTGTGATGCATTGCCATGCTTGTTGGCGTGTGCTATCCATTAGTGCATGCATGGACGCCATCATGAACATGTGCCCGCCGGGTACGCCGGGTGGGCTTGCCCTATCAGGAAACAGCAGCATCCGGACCTTGGCCGAGGCGGCCAACCAGATGTTCTCAAATCAGCTGGCATGGTGGGTGAGGAGAGGTACAGGCCGCCTCCGCTGCTCTGCGTGCGGGCATGCTTTGCACTTTGATTTGCCTTGCTGATTTGCCTTGCTGATGCCGATTGCCATGTGGTGTGCTACGTCGCATGTGGCCTCTGTGCAACAATGCAGGACGCCCCAGCCAGGAGCAACCTTCCCCAATGCCGGAACCATCACAGCCAACTTTAACTCGTCCATCATCGGCGAATGGGTCACGTTGCAGATGCAGAACTCTGACTCCCAAGTTGCTGTCTCGGTGCGCCAGTAGCACGGGTATCCTGCGCATGTGGCCCCAGCCAGCCACGTGCACGGCATGTGCCTGACGCGTGCCGCATTCCAACCCGTGCATGCAACCACAGATTTTAGAGTTTCGAGTCTTTGGCCTACCGTGGACAGGTGGGAGAGGGAGTACGAACGGGCAGCCCAGAATGACGCCGGAATGTTTGCAAGCACCGAGCCCATGTGTTGGCCCCTGCGGGCTTTGCCTGTGTGCGCCCCAGGACCCAAGCCCGACCGCTATCTTGGCTGCATCGACATGGGCGGCTGGAGGAGCTTGCCCATTGTGCTGTCTGCACAGGTACTTGCCGGCCGTCATCATCCGCGTAGCTTTATGAGCATGCCGGCATTAGCTAAGTGCAGATTTAAAAGCTTGCCAACGACGGCACCGCACCGCAGGGCCCCACGCCAGTACCCAGACAGTTGTGCAACCCCCTTGACAAGGCAACCCCCTCCTGCTGCTTGTGTAGGATCGTTCCCTGACGCCCCAGCTATGTGGTCGGCTAGCGCGCCAGGCCAATGCCGGATACACCATCTATGGTGTGTTTGCAGGTGGTCCGGATGGGGTACCCAACGTATGCCGAGCGGGCACGGATCAGGTGTGTCGGCAAAGTCACCCTGGGGGGCACGAGCAGAAGACCAGCATCGCCCCTCTGATATTGGAGACCGGCGTCGTTGTCGCCGTTGAAAACCCCTCGCGGTTCCCTGCTCGCAGTCCCTTGCCTTTTCATATACAAATGATTATGTAATCCCCAGCAACGGCTGCAGCACGCCATGCGCCGGAGACGCCGCACAGACTTGTGCTGGCGTATGGAACTTCCAACTATACCGGATTCAGGGTAGGGGCACGGCACATGAGGCCAGGCATGTTGTGCATGCGCGTCCAGTTACGTACATGCCGCGCAATATCATGCAGGGGCGTTTGGCGACGAAAGCTGCGGCCAGGTTCGCCTGATAAGCGGCTCCCAACCGGCCTTTGTAAAGCGACAGTGTTCTAGCTCGCCGAACGCCACAGCACTCGCAAGGCCGCTGTGCCGTCGTCCTCTCAGCGCCACAACTGCCGCAGCTGTCGGAGGCCTCACACAGGCGCAGCGCACGCCCGGGGCGCTGCTTACCATCGACACACCGCTCCTGGCTTCGGAAGCTCGGGCCGCTCGGCCCGTCATCAGCGTCTTGGTCGACGGCGGCGCTCAGGAGCTGATGTTATTTGACGTGTCTGCTCCGTGGCAGCCGGCGCTTACATTTTGCGCGGTGAGTAGCAAGAGTATGCGTAGTCGTGGCTTAGTATGTTGTGGCGCCCCACACGAAATCCGCAGGGATTGCATGCTCTTCCTCGGCATGTATGCATGACACGCTGGACGTTCCTATTCTTGCTTGATGGCCGCCGTCCCCTCCCACAAACAGGCGCACGGCGGCACCCTCGCGGACCTGGGCATTGCCGGCACCCAGGAGGGAATCATGGACATGCTATCTCGCTGGATCGGCGCTGGCGCGTACAGCGGATCCTCCATCTCCGTGTGGTACAGCGCCTCATACGACGCTGCCTCAGGCAGCTGGCGGACGGCCAGCCGTCGCGCTCTGCCGCAAGAGCTGCGCCCGACCTCAACACTGGCAAGCACCGCTGTCAGCTGTGGGCTGCTGCAGCATAGGCTTGACAGAGGCAGCATCAAGGTGCAGCGCGTCGCGGCAGATTGTGCCACCACGGCTGCTCGCTTCGTGTGCCAGCGCCCGCTAGCAACTCGGCCGCCTGCCTCTGTGTCGGGGGCCTTGGCGGCCGCCACCGTCACCATTCGTAAGGCGGTCTTCTGGCTGCACGGCCAGGCAGCCATGACATGGGCAGCAGCTCGCGGCTACTGCCAGCAGCAGGTGAGGGAGGCATGTGATGTCTACAATGCGCTCGGGTGCTTGTGGCCGATGCTGGCTGCGTTTCCAGTTGCGCCGTGACCTGCTGATGTTCCCTCGCGCGGCACGGCACGCTTGCATACCTCAGGGCGGCGAGCTGGGAGCCCCCACCACGGCTGAGGAGCTGCAGACGTTGAGTAGCATGCTGCGGCCATGGGCTCGCGGCGGCCCCTTAGTAGACACGACCGTGTGGCTTGGGGTCGCTGACTCAAACTCGGACGGCGTGTGGACGACCCTGGGTGGCGTATCCGTGGCCGAGGGGGACCGCTGGCGCGCTGGCGAGGTAAGGCTTGCAGCTGCGGCGTGTGCATGAGCGCGATGATGTGACAGACGATACGACTGCTGACGTGGTGTGAGTGCGCCCCACAGCCGGCCCGGGACCCCCGCAAGGGCTGCGCCCAGTGGGTCTTCACGCCCGATGACGACTTCTGGCGAACTGAGGCCTGCCAGGCGGACATTGCGTACGCGCTGTGCGTCAAAGGTGCGTGGCACATGCTGCCGTGACCGCTACAAAGCTACACCGCATGTACCGGTATGCAATGACGATCCCGTCACGTACTGCCCGCAGAGACAACCCTAGCTCGCTGCGTTGGCGCCCCATCTCAGTCTTCGGCGCGTGGGCGGACCTGCCCGCTGGGGACTGTCCTGACAGGTAAAAAGCTCCGTGCTCTTGCTGCGCGCACCTTGCACCTTGCTAACTGGCCCTTCTGGCGACACTGATGCAGCAGGCTGCTGCATGCTTATTATGCCATGCGCGCACTGTTGTATGCGTATGCACTGCTCTAACCCTAGCGCTCTTCCTCATGCCCCGCCATCCAGGCGTATTCGGTGTGCAGCCTCTTGCTGCAAGGGTGTCGCCCGGCGTGTCGTGGGCGCCTATCTGTGGCAACCCACAGGCCGCCCTGGCCCTGACGGCAGGTACGGCGTGTTGATGGTTGGCAGCAGTTTGCACCCTTCTTTCAACTGACGGTATGTATCTCTGGCCTTCGACGTTGTGCAGGCCGCAGCGCTATCAACGTGCACTGCCGAAGGGCCTGGTCTGTGCCACGGCTCGAGGCCATCGAGGGTGCACCCCAGGCAGCCAACATGACCGAGACCTGCAACCGCGCCTGCTTGGGCCCCAGCCACAGCGCCGGCCCTTACCGCTCACCGTTCCTGGCAGTACGTTGGCTGCTGCTGCTAATCTGTCGTGCTGCTCGTAGTACTCTTCTGCTCCGCATCATCACGCCTCGCTCACTATGCTCACTCGTTCCAGGTGCTTTACGCCGACGGCGCCTGCCGCTGCGCCCGCGCTCTGGACGGGCAGCAGCTCAGTGCCGATCAGTGGCAGGCCAACAGCGGCATGCCCGGATATGTGATGCGCTATGGTGCTGACACGACGATCCAACATATCTGCGCAACGGCCGACAGCGTGCTGCAGCTAGACTTCGTCAAACCAAGCTTCGTCAAGATCAGTGAGCCAAACAATAAACATGCATCGTTACTGGCTTATGGGATTTCCTGACGTGTGCGCACCTTGCAGGCTTGAATGCCCCGCGCCTTGTACTGCTCCTTGGCGAGAGCAAGCTTCGGCTCATGTTGGAGTCCGTTTCGTGGGAGACCGCCCGACGCACCTGCCAGAGCCAGGGCGGCCACCTGGTCACGCTCGACACCCCAGGCGCCACCAGCACCCTCCTTGGGCTGCTGCAGAACAGCCTGTCAGCCGCCGAGCTGCAGCAGCTGCAGAGCGGGATCTGGGTCGGCATGTACCTGGCGCAGGCAGGCGTGTACAGGTGGGCGTGATTTTTGCGAAGGGCTGGGGCCTAGCAGCAGAGTGCACGCTCACAATGCGGGGTATACGGTGTCGTGCCGGCAGGTGGCTGAATGGCGCCCCGGCTCCTTCGACTCCAGAGGCCGTTGGAAGCGGGCCGCCCAACTGCGGCATCATGGTGCCTTCGTCCAGTGCCTCCAGCGCTGTGCTGAGAGCCACCAGCTGCAGCGCCAGCCAGCCTGCCTACGTGTGCGAGACAAGTAAGGGCGGGCGTGTACGAGTATGTGCAAATGCTGATATTGCAAATGCACCCCAACATAGATGTGAGGCAGCATGAAGCTGACGCCGATGCTTGCTGGCACCACACATGTTTTCAGGCACATCCATCGACACCAGCCTGAAGGGTAAGATATCATGGCTCGGTGCTGCACATGCCATCCATGCGATGTTATGTATTCGCGCCACGACAACCGTGCTTTGCTGTGTCCCAACCACCCTGTCCAGACCTGACAGCGGGCGAGGAGCTAGTGCTGTCGAACACGGGATCCCCGTTCGGGTCCTGGTCGCTCATCCTGTACAGGTCGCACGCTGTGACCTGGTACACCGCCCACAAGATATGCAAGGACCAGGCACGTCGGCTTGATATTGAGTGCACTGCATGTGACATATTCTACACGGATGAGGTGTTCGCCCAAATCCGACCGACTCAGCTCCACGGGGCCACACCGCATTGACTCAAATGCTACCCCATGCTGAAACCCCACCCCTCAGGGCCACGACCTGCTGTGGCTGCTCGACGCCGCCGAGGAGAGCCGCGTGGCTGCCTGGCTCCGGGGTCTGGGCTTGACCCAGCCCGTGTGGATGGTGAGGGTGTAGAGCAACACTGTAGCGTGGTCTACATGAGCAAAACAATTACCTCCCCGTACGTACCCCAGGGCCTCATTCTGGACGCTGATGGAAAAGGCGTGTGGCAGACAGATCGGGTACGTACGTTGGCATGTGCTGGTGCGTGTTGCTGCGATGTAGCAGGCATGATGATGGCATCCTGCAATGTCCGCAGGATGACAGCGGTCCAGCACACTCCACCTGGACCCTCGGCGGCCGTATCCCCACAGCGCTCAGTAGCAAGGGCCTTTGCGGTCTGCTCGTCGCTACTGACAGCAACATCAGCACGCGGTTTGTTGATTGCTCCTCGGCGAATTTCCCATTTGTGTGCAAGGCTTCGCGCGGCAGCTGGCCAGGGCTGCCGTCAAGCGGGCTGGCTCCGCCGCCGCCACCCAGCCCACCACCGCCCTCTAGCAACGCCATAGCTGCCGTGGTTATGGGGGGATCCCTTTTCTCGCTCTACGGTGAACTGGTCACGTGGGACGGTGCTAACCAGGCGTGCCTGGCGACTGGAGGGCTTCTGGCATATTTTGAGTCAGTCACCGAGTTCAAGGACATCCTTCTGGAGTTCAGGTTGGTTTGGTCTGCAACGCCGCGCCTATCTGTCCCCCCTAAAGTAGCATGCGGCCATGTTCCGCGCCATGGACAGGCCGAAGCTGGCAGGGCTGACCAGTTCCTGGCTTACCGAGTTCTGGGTCGGTGCCAGGAGGAAATCAGACAACAAGTTTGGTGAGATACATGAGCGTCGGCAGGCGTGCTGCGCCTGCGTTCGCCTGTACTTACTGGCACTCGCATTTTGCAGTTCGCGATCCGAGGTCATTTCGCTACACTTTGAACCCGCTTTACTCGGTGTTTGCCTGGTCAAATGGGGAAAGCGTGCTAGACCCAGCGTATTGGAGGGACGGTGAGGGATGCGTATGTGTGCACATGCTGTCCAGCTGGCAAGCAAACGATGAACTACGCGAGCTACGTGCAGTCGGCCTGAGCATGTGTTTGGTCCGTCTGCAGGCGAGCCCAACGACTACATGGGCTCTGTGTGTGTTGCTGCCAGCCTGAGTCTGTATGACGGCCCGCTGAAGAGCTTCCAGACGGGGCTGCACGTGCGCGGGGGCAGCTCATGAGCCACAGCGCACATCTGCACAGCTGCTGTCGCTGAACCAACGAACATGGAAACTGAGCCCCGCCGCCGCACACCTCGCAGGACTACGTGTGCTACCTGAAGACTCAATACCTCTGCAGGATCCCGTTGCAGCAAGCACCAGCCACGGTCGCACAGGTTGACGAGGTAGGCGCACTGTCACAGCGTCGTCGTTAGCACCCACGTTTTTTGCTGCTGGCTGGGGCCTAGCGGTGACCTTCGCACGTGCACGCTCCGACGAGGTGATGTTGTTGAGCGGCCGCCACACAACAATTTTGCCCCCAGACCCCTCCTACGGTGGTTGTTGGCGGCAACCGCTTTACGCTCGGGCCTTCTCCCATGTCGTGGAATTCCGCAAGGTCGTATTGCCAGTCGCAGGGCGGCAATCTGGCGGTAATGAGCCACCGCGACTACGAGCAGGTGGGTGTGGTGAAAGTAACGAATAGACAGACAGCTGTGCTCGACAGCGCGAATGCTACTTATGGCCGCATGCATGCCCATCCAAGCATACGTTTGGAGAGATGACGGCCAAGGTATGTTGACCGGAACATGCTTCCTCCTCAGGTGTACTCGAGCCTAATACTTGTGCAGCCGCTCCGGAACAGAGCCTCGGCACTGTTTGGGCAGCTGTGGCTGGGCCTGCAGACCGACAGCAGCGGAGGCATCACGACGGTCACTGGCGAAGCTGCCAGCGGTGTGCACACGGCGTGGCTGAAGAACGAACCGACCCGGATGGTTAGCCAGAACTGTGTCGCGTGGACGATAGGGGCCACACAGCAGGCAAGGAGGGGCCGCTGTCAGCGGAATACGCTTGCATTGCCGCTGCTGCGCCTGGCCAACGGATTGTCCTCACTGCAGACGCCCTCACACTTGCAGGGCCCAGGATCACGTGCGGTGGGCATGAGCGATGAGCCTTGCGCTTTTTTACTGCGCCCGCTTTGCGAGGCGCCAGCCCCTAGCTCGCCAACCCTGCGAACGCCTGCAGTCTCCAGTGAGTGCCTCGCAGTTGTTGTACGCGATTTTGTCGCAGTTCTGACCTGGATACCGCTTAACAGGAATTGACAACCCAACGGTGTGCGAGAGCCCGGACCCGATTACAATCTCCTGCCCGTACAGCAGCAACTACATTGCCACCATTGAGTCGGCCAGCTACGGGCGCACCAGCGGGCTCATCTGCGCGGACGCACAGCCCGTCTACTTACAGAACACCAGCTGCTATTCGCCGGGCTTGCTGAGCAAAGTGCAGCAGCTGTGCATTGGGCGCACATCATGCTCGTTCTCCTCACTGGAATTGGTTGGAGACCCTTGTGTTGGTACGCATGGGGCATGGGCCCGTCGTCACAGGGTGTATGAGCACATGCCAAGGCAAATGGGCACCAGCGTCACGTTGAAAGGATGCCGCATCTTTGACATCGCCATGCCCATTGTGCCTGCCACATGTGAAACATGCGGTGCTGCTGCTCCAGGGACGTACAAGTACACGGATGTGTCGTACACCTGTGCTACGCTGCCTGCTGCCAC
>BDDC01001781.1:2571-14641 GCA_001662425.1 Chlamydomonas sphaeroides | reverse complement strand
CCCCCCGGACGGCCGGGCGGCCCCGCGGCTGCGCCCCTGCTGCTCCTTTACCGCCGGGACTGGTGGGCGCGGCTGGCTGGCGATGGGGGGGGCGGCTCAGGGTCCGGCCCCGCGCCCCTGCCGCCTACGTGGCAACTGCTGTCCCGGCTGGCGGCCTCGCTGCTGAATCGGGACCTGGGAGGTGACTCCCGCCCGGACCACGTGCTGTGTGTCGACATGATGCCGGGTGAGGACGGAACGAGGGAGGGAACGAGAGGAAGGCGCAGGGTGCAGCACGACGTGGTCCTTGCCGCCTTCCACAGCCCCTGCCCGCCGTCCCTTGTCCCCCCCCCCTGCCCAGGCTGCAAGGGTGGTGCGCTGCTGTCAGCCATCTTCGCCTCCCTGGCACAGACCCAGGGGACGGCCCAGGGGCTGTGGTTCCGCACCTCGGACCTCAGCCCGGCGCTGGGTGAGAAGGGTCTGGGAGGGATGGCGGGGCCGTGAGCGGTAGGTGTGGGTCGAGGCCTTGTGATGTGGGTCGAGGCCTTATGATGTGGGTTGGGCCCTTGTTATGTGGGTCGGGGCCTTGCGTGACAACTCCAGCTCTCACGGCCTGTCATTGGCCCCCCGCCCCGCAGACGGTCCTGCGCTGCCCCTGGCCCTGGAGCTGTACGCCTCCCTGGCCGCCTCCAACGCCGCGCCCTTCACCCCGGGAGGCGCCAACGTCTCCCTCAGCCGTGTGTCTGTGCCCAGCTCCGATGTTCTGTCAGGCTGGGGCGAGCTAGACCCGGACACGGGCGCCCCATTGTGTGAAGCCATCAATCCGCTGTTTGCTGCGGGGAGGTGTATGTTCACCATCGACTGGGCGCCGGCGGCACTGAGGCTCACAAGCCAGGCGGCGCCGGGTGAGGGGGCGGCTGAGGAGGCAGGGCAAGGCGCGCGCCAGGCTGACAGGCGAGCTTGGTTCTGGGCTGATGCCTGTCCCTTCCCACAACCTCGCCTGCCGCAGAGCTGGCGGGCAACCTGGGGGCCGCGCTGCTGCCGGGGAGCTTGGTGGTGCAGCCGCCGTCACCAGGGGCCGCCCCGCCCCCCAGCAGCACTCCCACCGTGCCCAGTAGCCAGCCCGCGGCAGCGGCAACAGGCAGCACCGCTGGCAACAGCGCCAACAGCGGTGCGGGTGTCAGCAGCAACAGCAGCAGTAGCAGCAGCAGCGGCGGTGGCACCGCGCTGCTGCGCTGCACGAACGCCACCTGCCCCCATGCTGATCCCTGGCCGCTGCCCCGTGCGCTGGCGGCCCTGGCCGCGGTGGACCCGGCAGCGGCCCTGGATGCGGCGGCAGCACCCGAGCTGGCGGGTGCGGGCCCCCAGGGTGGTTCGCTGCTGGTCAGCAAGGCTCCCTTCGTGGGAGAAGCTGGGGACGTGTGGCAGCTCTCACCAGGGCTGCCCCTGCTGGAGCGGGCGCGCACCGCCGAATTCACCAGGTGGGCCCGACCCACATCGCCGGCCGGGCGGGGACGGGCGCGGCTGCGGCCCCACAGGACCTGCATCGGTGCGGAGGTCTTGGGCTGCTCCAGCCGCTCCCTGCCGCACCGCCTGCCCTTCCCCGCCTGCCGCTGCCTCCTCCTGCAGCCTCCCACCGGCCGCTGCCCCCCCCCCCACCCCGGCCGCTGCCCCCCAGGCTGGTGGGCTACGAGCTGGGCCTGCGCTACTCGCTGCTCACCGGCACACCGCTGGACGCATGTGCGCGCTGGGGGAGGGGAAGGATGCGCCGAGATGCGCTAGCGGGCCGGGGCCAAACGGCACGCTGGGCGGTGGCGGCGCGCATTGGTCTGACGGGGCCCCGGGCCCTGCCCTGGGTGTGGCTGCTCCATCCGCCGTCACCTGCCGCTCCTCCCGTCCGGTGCGTGCCTGCGTGTCGGCCCGCCGCAGGCGAGTGGGAGGTCGACCTCGCGTCCGCGCTGCGCCGCGAGCAGGCCGCAGGCCAGGAGCAGCAGGGCGACGCCTCCCTGGTGGCCCTGGCCTCCGCGGTGGCCCTCACCAACGGCTCCTCGGCCAGGCCGCTGCCCTGCGCGTCCAGCAGTGCCGCCTGCAGCGCGGCGGCGCTGCCGGCCGCGCCTGGCAGCTCCGCGGCGCCGGTGTCCGGCCCTGCGGCTGCGGCTCTGCTGGGCATGCATCCCCACGACATGGCCGCGGTGGCCAAGGTGGGCGCGGGCCGTGTGCGGCCAGGCTGCTGCTGCCGCCTCCGCAGTGCTGTGGCCTTGACGCCCGGCGCCCTCCATCGAAAGCTGGTCCACGGCCCGCTTCCCCCGATGTGGGCTCCTCAACCAACCCGCTCACCCCCCGCCATCTGCCGCAGGCTGTGGCTGCCGCGCTGGCGTCGCGCAACCTGGCGCGGGACATCAGCCTGCCGCTGGCGGACAGATACAGGCAGGGCCGGGCGCGCAAGGGCCGTGGCTTGCTGCGGCCTGCTCCCTTTGCACCGCTGGCGCTGGTGGCTAAGCCAACTGCCGCTCTATTCGCTCAATTGCCCGGCTCGATTGCGCGACTCAGTTGCCCGGCTCGATTGCCCGGCCCGATTGCCCGGCCCGATTGCCCGGCTCGATTGTCCGGTTTGCCCGAACCTGCCATGTGCCATGCCCACCTCCCCCTCCGCGCAGGACCGTGATCGACGATCTGGCTGCTTCCGCGCTGGCGGCCGCAGCGGCGCGGACGTCGCCCGCTGGGCCGGCGTCGGCCACTGTCGGCGTCGGCGGCTTGCTGGGCGAGCAGGCGGCTGAGGGCTTGGCGGCGGGCGCGGCGTTGAGCTTCGGGGCGGTGCTGCGGGGTGAGCAGTCACGAGCAGGGGGCGCCATGGGCACGGGGCGCAGCGGACCACAGGGGACCCGCAGGCCGCAGCCAGCCTCCGCGTGCTGGCCTCTGGCCCCGCTCGGCTGCTGCAGGTGCTGGAAACTATAACCGCTGTGCCCGTGGCCCTCCCTGCCGTCCGCAGCCTTCCCCTACCCGCACATCCTGCAGCAGCTCTACGCGGCCAGCATCGGGGCAGCCCACAACGACGGGGGCGCCACGGACCTCGCCCCGCCCTCCTCGCCCAGCGGGCCCTCCCAGGCCGCCCTGCGCCGCCGCAGCCTGGGCATCGGCCTGGGCGTGGGCCTCAACCTGGGCCTGTGCGGGGCGCTGGCCTGCTACGTGCTGCTCGTGCGCCGCCGGCTGGGGCTGCGGCGCGCGGTGCGGCTGCTGGCGCGGCCGCCGCCCGGGCCCGGCCCCTCCACAACCCTGGCACTGGTGAGGGCGGGACCCCGGGGTTCGCGGCGGGAGGGGGTTGGCTGCTCTCTTGGCGGGGCTGCTGCCGTGGTGTTGCATACCGTCGGCGCGTGGTAGCGAGGCGGCGTGCGGTTGCGGCGCCTGCGTACTGCGCCCGCACCGCGCTGAGGTGGGCCTCCGCAGCTTGGCCCGGGCCAGGCCGCTGGCTCTGCTGCTGCTCTCGATGATGGCCTCGGCCCTCGCCTGCTTCGTGCCCTTCCTGTCCTTGGCCCCACGACCCGCAGACGGACGTGCAGAACAGCACGCTGCTGTGGGAGGTGCTGCCGCCCGGGCTGATGGACGAGTGCCTCACACTGCACCACAGGCTTATGAGGGAGGTGCGGCGGCCGGGGAGGGAAGGCTCGAGGGAACGAGTCGGCGAGGAAGCGCGAAAGGGAAGGGGCGAGCTTCTCAGCAGCGGCCCGGAGCCGGAAGGGCAGCGGCACCCGCTCCCACCCCTTGCTCTGCAGGGTTTTGTCCCTAGGGCTAGCTCCCTGAACCCATCCCCTGCCTTCCCTACACATACCCATCCTCGCTTTCCCTGTCAGGTCATCGAAGTCCACAGCGGCTACGAGGTGTTTACTGAGGGGGACGCCTTTGCCGTGGCCTTTCATGGACCCGACGACGCACTGGGCTTTGCCATGGACCTGCAGGTGGGGGCGGGGCGGCGGGGCGGGGGATTTGGAGGGGAGGCGGTGGGAAAGGGGCAGCGGCGAGGGGCGGGGCATGGGGTAGGGCGCGTGCTTTGTGGCCACGGCTGCCACCACTGCTCCGTGGGCCCTCGCCTGCCACACCATAGTGGCAGCACCCTGCGCCAGGAGCTCAGCACACGCGCCCGGCGGCGTCGAGCACCCGCAAGCCGGTCGGCCCAGATACGAGCAGCGGCAGCGCAACGTCGGCCTCCAAGGCGCAATTCCCCGCCCCCGCTCGGACCGCACAGAATAATCCTGTTCCGGGATTGATTGGTGACCAGGCCGGCGCTGCTGCTGCACGATGCTGCTGTTGGCGACCGCTAGCCCTGGTGATGAGCCAGCGCGTCCCCTGACCCCTCGCCGCCACCACACCTTGGAGCAGCGATGCCGATGCAGCGGAACCGGGAACACGCATCATCACGTATGCGAGGCCCTCCCTTTGCCGCCCGCTCCCCCGCCACGCAGGAGGCGCTGCTGCAAGCCGACTGGCCGCCCGAGCTGCTGGCGCAGTCCGACGGGGCCGAGGTGTGGGCTCGCCGCCGGCCGCCCTCGCTGGCCCTGGGCGGGGCCCGCCCGGCCCTGTCACCGCCCCACGGCGCGGGCGGTGGCAACGGCTCGCCCTCGCCCCGACGCGGCAACACCAGCGGCCTCAGCAGCCCCGCGCGGTTGGCCCGCGTCGACGGCGGCTGGTCGCCCCGGCAGCCGGCGGCCGACAGCCCGCGGCTGCCCGCCAGCAGCCGTCACGCGGGGGCCGCCGGGTGAGGCCGGGGGGTGCCCGGGCTAGGGCTGCGCGGCGGCGGCCGGTGGCCGGTGGCCGGGTGGGTTGGGGCGCCCACCCCGCCCCATAGCCTGGGCCGGGTGGTGCGGCGCTCGCCTGCCTCGCCCAGCGTCCTGCCGTCCCCTCCCCGCAGGCTGTCCCCCAAACAGCTCGGCCCAGCGCCGCCGCTGCCGCCGCCGGCGGGGGAGCCAAGCGCAGCCGGCCCAGTGGCTGGGGAGTCCGCAGCCCTTGCAGCCGCAGCCGTGGCGCCCACTGCCGCGGAGCCGGTGGGGGTGGCAGTGTCCAGCGGGGTGCTCGGCGAGGCCGGGGCCGGGCCTCCAGCGCTCGGCACCCCCGCGGCCTCGGCCTGCAGCTCGACACCCACCGTGGCCCCCTGCGCCGGCACCTTGTCGGCATCCTCACTGTCCGCCAGCCTAGTGGCCCTACGACAGCAGCGCGGGGGCCGGCGCTCGGTCGACGCGGGGTCGGGCTCCCCGCGGCTGCTGGGTGCGCCGTGCGCTGCGTCCATTGCCGCCCCTGGCGACCCAGCTGCTGACGACGGCCCGGCATCACACCCGCGGCCGCTGCTGCCCGCATTAGCCCCGGAGCCAGCCCGGGCCGCGCTTGCGCATCAGCCTCCCGACGACACGGGCCCTGGCGGCCGCCCCAGCAGCGATAGCCTGGCCGCAGCGGCGGCGGGCGTAGGTGGTGGCGGCGAGGCGGGGCAGCAGCCGTGTGCTGCAGCCCCGCCCGGCAACCCACCGCACCCTGACCCGGACCCGGACCCGAGGCCGGGGCCGGAGCCGGAGCCGGACCTGCAGCATCCCGACTGCTCGCTGCCGCCGCTGCCCGGCCCCGGCGGCACCCTGGCAGCGGCGCTGCCGTTGTCGGTGCCGCTGCCCGGCGTGGAGGCGGGGCCTCGCACCCGCGAGGGCGACAGCGACGCCGCCTGGCCCGAGCCGCTCACGCCCAGCACCTCCCGCTCCCCGCTGGGCACCGGCACCGCCGAGGTGCTGCTGGCGTTTGCCGCCACCGGCCTGCCCGACGCCGCCGGCGCTGCGCCGCTGCTGCTGCAGCAGCGTGAGCGGCAGCTGCGCAGCGGCCGGCAGCACAGCAGCCGCGAGGGGCGGGAGGGCTCGCAGCCAGGCACGCCGTACGGCTCCCGGCGGTTCACCCTGCGGCGCAGCGAGCAGTCGGGCGAGCTCATGGATGTCATAGCGCCGCCGGTGCGGCCTCGCGCGCCATCGGTGCCGGGGCCGGCGGCGCTGGCAGTACTGAGTGAGCACGAGGGCGACGGAGGGGAGGGCGAGGAGCGCGTCGCCAACGTCCGGAAGAGCCGGCGGCACCGGGAGCTGCCAGTGCAGCAGGACGGGGGCTCGCGGGAGTCGGCGAGTGGCGGCGACGAGGGCGCACACGCGCATGATGCGGGGGAGGACGGCGAGGGCGGGGATGACGCTGGTGGCATATCGGAGCGGGGAGAGGACGACGAGGACGAGGACGACGAGGACGACGAGGACGAGGACGACGAGGATGACGACGACGAGGGGGACAGGAACGGGGATGGGGACGGCGAGGACCGCACCGGTGGTCTGCTCGGCGGCAGCATGATGGGCATGATCGGCGACCTGCTGGACGGCGGCTGGCAGAACTGCGTCACCTGGCAGGCCGCCGACCCGGGGGAGGCGCGCCTGGTGGCCGCGCCGGGGTCCGGACTGCGCGCCACGCCCAGCGCGCCCAGCGTGACCAGCGGCCCCACCGCTTCTGCGCCGCCGCCGCTGCGGACGTCCAAGTCTGTTGCGGCCGGCGGGGTCGCGAACCGCCTGCTGCGCTTTGCGTCCGGCATCGCGCACGCCCCGATGCTGCCGCTAGGGGCCTTCGCCGGCGGCGGCTCCACAGCCGGGCGGCGGGTGCAAACCGGCAACGGCTACGAGGAGGCCGGCGGCGGCGGCGGCGGCGGCAGCGGCGATGGGACCCTCCATGGCGCCGGCCGCCGCAGCGCCGGCGTGCGGCGCGGCAGCCTGCTGCTCCTGCTGGGACTCGGAGGTGGCGGTGGCGGCGGCGGTGGCGCGGCGGCGCCGCAGAGCCCCGGTGCGGCGGCGGCCGACGAGGGGCAGCACCAGCAGGATCACACCCATCACCCCCACCCCCCCCACCACCACCACCACATTGGAGACGAGGCGGCGCCGCCGCCGCTGCGGCGGATGCTGGCGGTGGCTGCAGCGGTGGTGAGCTGGCGCCGGCTGGGGCCAGGTGGACGGCAGCCCAGCGTCGGGCTGGAGCCCGCGGTGCCGTCCTCGCCCGGCCAGGCGCTGCCGTACGTCCCGTCCGCGCCGCTGTCGGCGGTTGGATCCAAGCCCCCACCGCATGCCCCATGGCCGGCCGTCGCGTCCCGGCCCGCGGCCCGGTCGCCGCGTGGCGTCTCCCGCCTGGCCAGCCCGTTTGAAGCCGCCGCTGCGGCGGTGCGCCGCTCCCTGGACGCGGTGCGGCCGCACCCAGCTCCGTCCCTACGGCCGTCGCCGTCGGGCGGCGGCCCCGGCGGCCCCAGCGGCCCCGGCGCCAAGTACCCGGCGGCGCCCGCCAGCGCCGTGCCCGCGCGCATGCTGCTGGGCCGCACGCCGCACACGCCCGGCCGCAGCGCCGGCGGGGGGCACGTGCACTTCCCCGCCCGCTCGGGGCCCTCGGCGCTGGGCTCGGGCCCCTCCGCCGCGAAGCTGTTCGTGGAGGGCATGGGCCGCTCCGCCGGCTCCGTGGCCGCGCTGGCGGCGGGGCTGCGGCCGTCGGGGCCGCAGCCGCTGTTCGAGGCGCTGTGGGCCAGCATCAACGCAGCCGCCGCCGCGCAGCCGCTGCAGCGCCGAGCCAGCCGCCGTCAGTCGGGCCGCCGCAACTCCGCACTGCCGGGCCAGCGCCGGGCCAGCAGCGCCGTCACGCCGGGCGCCGGCGGCGGCGGCTCGCCGGGTCTGTCGGCGACGCTGGTTCGCAAGGGCTCCATGGTGTCGCTGCCGCCCATGCTGGCGGGCGGCACCCGCAGCAGCGTGGCGGCGGTGCTGGCGGCGCTGTTCGAGCCGCTGACGCCGGCCGAGGCTGCCGCGGCGCTGGCGCACGGAGCTGAGGCGCCGACGGGTGACGGTGCCAGCGGCGCCGTCGGGGCTGGCAGCGGCGCGTCGACGTCGCCGGGGAGCTGGCGGAACAGCGGCCTGCAGACAGCGGGCCGGTCGGGCAGCGCAGGCGCCGCCGCCCCGTCCTTGCTGGAGCCGGTGCCCGTGTTCAGAGGGCTGAGGGTCCGAGTGGGGCTGCACTCGGGCGCGCGGTCTCATGAGGTGGGGCGCTGCTGGGCTGGGCGCAGAGGGGGTGGGGCGGCCTAGCTGGCGGGCTAGCGGCGGTGGAGGGCGCAGGCCTCGGCACCCCGCCCACCTCGCCTCCATGTCCCTCCCCTCCCCTGCCCGCCGGCCGTCCCCTCCCAGGTGGTGCTGCAGCAGCAGGAGGGCGGCATGGCGGTGCCCGCCTACACGGGTGACTTCCTGGCTGTGGCAAAGGAGGTCGGCGACGCAGCCATGGTGGGCAGCGGGGCGCGGAGGGAGGGTATGAAACGGGCGGAGGGAGGGTATGGAACGGGTAGGATGGGAAGCGGAAAGGGGCGGAGGGCGTGGGACGTGCGGTGAATGGATGGTGCACAGGGCCTAGTGGCCAGGTGGGCTCAGCTGCTCTGGCGGCCGACGAGCAGGTGCCGGTGGTTGGCCACAGCAATGCACGGTTTGCCCAGGGCCCACGCATGGTCTCGTTGCCTTGCCCACACCCGATGTCCTCGCTCGCCCTGCCCCCGCATCCTCTCCCGCCAAGGTCCCGCCCCTGTTCCCCACACTCCCCTTCCCCTGCTCCTCCTTCTCTCCCATTGTCTCCTCCAGGGCGGCGTGGTGGTACTGAGCGGCTCCGCCTTCCGCGCCTACCAGCAGCAGCTGCGGGCAAGGCCGGGCAAGGCCAAGGAACTCATGCTGCTGCACCTGGGAGACCACGACATCAAGCCGCCGCCGGGTGAGCACAGCGCAGGGCAAGGAGGGCGCATCAGGCATTGGTGGGCTGGGCTGTGGCCCCTCCACACGATGCCCTGCAAGGCGCTTCAACGTTGCCGCCCCGGTCTAGGCCACCCATCCACATGATGCCCACATGATGCCGCGCTGCCCCATGCTCTCGTGCCCGCAACCTTTCCCCCGCCTCCCTGCATGCAGACTTGGAGCTGCCTTGCGGTGCGGGCTCCGGGCCCCGGGAGCTGTTCACCGCTGTGTCGCCCGGCCTGATGCCCCGCCTGGCGCTGCTGCTGTCGCCGCTGAGGACGCACCGGGAAGTGGTGCCCGGCTGCCTGTCTGCGCCCGCGGGCATGGTGGCGCCCGTGTTCTGCAACGTGGTCGGCGTGGAGTCGCTGCTGGCCTGGGAGGGCGTAGTGCAGGAGCGGATGATGCGCGCGGCCACCACCGCCGGCATGACCATCACCACGAGCATACTGCTGGGGGCGGACAGCAGCGGCGTGGGCATGGTTCGGTCGGCGCTGGAGCTGTTTTGCGACCTGGCGCAGCGCACGGCCGGCAAGCACGGCGGCTACGTGGTGGCTTCGTCGTCTGACGGCGGCCACTGGGTGCTCGTGTTCGGCAGCCCCGAGTCTGCTGTGCTGTGGGGCCTGGAGATGCTGGACGCCATGTTGGCGGTGGACTGGCCCGAGGGCTTCCTGGAGCACGAGCTCACGGAGGAGGTGTGGGAAGGTGAGCGGCACAAAGAAGCTGCTGACTGGGGTTGAAACATGCAGCGTGCTCATCTCCCTGCCCTTTCCGTGCTTGCACCCTCCTCTATTCCCCTCCAGGCGGTGTGCTGTCCAAGCGCGGCCTGCGGCTGCGCATTGGCGTCGACTACGGCCGGGCCATGGTCCGCCTGGTGCCCCGCACCGGGCGGCTGGACTACGTGGGGAGGCCCATGAACCGGGCAGCGCGCATCGCGGCAAAGGCAAAGGCGGCCACGGTGCTGGCGAGCGGCGCGGCGTGGGATGCTGCGCGGCCCGGCCTGGAGGGCCGAGTGGCGGGCAGTAGCCTGGGCAGCATGCCGCTCAAGGGGGTGCGGGAGCAGATGGAACTGTGGGCACTCAAGGGGGTGCCGGCCAGGGCCATGATTGCGGAGGCCGCCGCCGGCTACGGCGAGGAGCAGTGAGCGGTGGATGCGCAGCTGTCACAGCCGGTTTTCTTGGTCGCGTTAGCGCCGGATACCGTGCGGCCTTCGCTTACTTTCGCTTTTGTGGTCTCTGGCACTGGGCACCGCATGGTGTGGCGTGGTGTGGTGCACGTCATCCTGAGGGGGCCGCAGAGGGTGGGGAGCTCGTGAGCTGCGTGGCAGTGCCGTACGGGGTGAAAACTACCACAGGGCAGGCGGGTGCGGGGTGAGCACGTGTTGGTTCGGGCCCAAGTGAGTAGGTGACGGGAGTCAAGTCGTATGCATGGCTTGGAGCTTATCAGATCAGGGCAGCGGGTATTAATGTATGGCTGCGATGGGCAGCTTGCGGGGCGTGTCGCGGAGCCAGGCCGGGGGAGGGAGGCCAATGCCACGGGGGCCCTTGCAACGGCCTGACCTAGTGCCCGATGTCAGAGGTCAAGCGTGCGGGTGCGTGGCGAACGTGGCTGTCGTGTTCACCTTTGGATGGAATCGTCAAAAAATGGGACAGGAACTAATGGAGCTGGTGGAATATGATGATGGTTGACTAGCGGCTGAATGTCGAGAGGCTCCGAAGGCCAAGTGGAGCAGGGAAGGCGAGGGGCCCTTTGGGGCCATGCCGGCCGAGGTGCTGGGTGTCGTGCCGTCGCGCGTTGGACACTGCATGACAGCCCTGTCGGTGGCAATCACCGACGCCGTTTCTTAACACTGCATACTGGAACACACGTGCAGCGCTTCACGCGCTTCAAGCCAAAACCCCATCCGCCTTTCGAGACGTTGATTCCTGGCCCGGTCAGCTGCCGGGCCCTCTACCGCTCTGGCGCGTTAGCGCTTTGGCGTGATCACCGGCTTGCGCCGCGACGCCGAACAAGGTTCCGCGATGGCGCATCCCGCCACACTCTTCTTGTGAGCTTGCGACGGGACGCGCGCCATGGTCGCCATCGCTGCTCATGGCACTCGAGCGCGCGTCCGGCAGTGAATGCGTGAATGTCGGTCATCCGAGCAAAGTCCCACCTTCGCGCCTCTCGCGTCCCGCTTTCTCGTGCTTCCAGGCTGTTCGCCCCGCTGCTGCCGCTGGCGTGGCTCGTCTACAACATCCTGTGGCCGTTCATCGCTTGCCTGCCCCTCCGTGCCAAGCTACAGCACCTGCCGGGGCCCACCCCAACACATCCACTTCTCGGCTGCGTCGGCGAGCTGCTCAAGGCCCCGGTGCACCAGGTTATGCAGCGCTGGGCCAGCACCTATGGACCCGTGTTCAAGGTAGCGCTCGCATCGGCTACGGTGAGCCAGGGGCGCGGCTCGGGTGCAGGCAGCCGGCGGCGCGCTTTGATCAGCTCTCGTGACAACACTCGCTGCCCGTCGTGCGCTACTGCCGTCGCCTCCTCCTCACCCCCTTGCTGCCGCCCTCCGCCAGCCTGTGGTGCTGACGGATGCGGACGCCATCTCGGCCGTCCTGCGCGACCGCTCCATCGGCAAGCTCACCGCCAGCTACGCCAACATGGAAAAGGTGGGGAAGGGGAGGGGCCGCAGCCCTCTTACCTAACAGTTCGAGACGACAACGATTGACTCGTTGACTCTATCGACCAAGGAGCTACGGTTTGGGGGACGGTGCGGCGCCAGGGGGCCTGTGCCCGGCAGGGTTGGGCGTTGAGGGAAGGGGAGGAGAAAGGCGAGGGCGCAGAAGACAGGTGCACCCCACGGGCGCTGGCTGCCCGGGTGGGTACCTGCTGAGCCCGGCCTCGCCTCACACCGCCCTCCCCTCCCTGCCACCGCCCTGTCCTGCGCGCCCCCTTCTGCGCAGCTGACGGCGCAGCAGATCCCCAATATCCTGACCGAGCCCATGGGGCCCTATTACCGGGCGGTGCGCAAGGCGGTGACGCCCGCCTTCAGCGCCGCCAACCTGCGGTGAGGGGACGCAGGGGACACGCGCGGGGCGGAGGGGTGGCGGCGTGCTATGCTCCTCCCGCGAAGGCAGTCCCACCATCTCCCTCCCTGCCCACGGCCCTCACCCCTCACCCCCCAACCCCCCACCCCCGGGCCGCACGCAGGCAGTTCTACCCCACGCTGATGCAGCTGACGGAGGCGGTGGCGAGCCACTTGGAGGGCCTGGCGGAGGCGGCGGGCGGCGAGGGTCCGGCGCTGGACATGGACATGG
>BDDC01001779.1:3644-20415 GCA_001662425.1 Chlamydomonas sphaeroides | reverse complement strand
CCCTCCCCTCCCCTCCCCTCCCCTCCCCTCCGCCGCCAGCCTGCGCACCACGCTGTGCCTGCAGTACGCGGCGCCCAAGATCGCCTACGCCGCGCTGTGGATTGCGGACATCCTCAACACCGCGGAGTACGGGCCCGGCGCTGCGCTGCTGCCAGGGTGGAGGGAGTTTTTCGGCGAGTACGACGTGGCGCCGCAGGTGGGGCCGCGCCACTGCGGTGGGGGTGGGCAGGGGGCTGGAGGGGGAAAGAGGCGTGATGCGTCGCTCGGTCACCGCGGGCACTCCTCGCCCGGGCTCCGCGGCCCAGCACGCTTAGCTGGCGCCCCTGGCGCTTCCCTGCCCCCCCCCCCCGCAGGAGGTGGTGTCCATCACGGACCAGATGATCAGCGAGTACGAGCACTCGAAGCTGTCGCGCCTGGCCGCCGAGCGCAGCATGGCCGTGGCCAGGCTGCGCAAGGACTATGACGCCACGCTGGCGGCGCTGCCCAGCAACCTGACGCCCGCCATGCTGCTCATGGTAGGGCACGCGACGCCGCCGACGCCGGCGATACAGCACGGGGCGGGGCGGCCGGGGGGCAGGCCGGAGGCGCGGATGGAGGAGGAGGAGGGCGAGGTGCGGGACTAAGGAGCGTGGTGGAGGGGAATGGGGTTGGGGGGAAGGGCACGGAGAGGATAGGGGGAAGCGTGCCTAGGCAGCGAGCGAGGTGGGGCAGGACAGGTCCGGTGAGCGGTGCGCGCAGGGTAGGGGCGCGCGCTGGTGCGCGCGTGTGGCCTGTGGGCTTCAAGTTGGAGTGTGCAGCAACGGGGAAGCGGCCATGTAACATGATGTCGGAGTGAAGCAGTGTTGAGCGCAGGGGCGCTGGTAGTGCGGTGTAGGCAGCGGGCGAGCGCCGACCGGGGTAGGTATGTGTTGACCCACGGGGCGGTGTGCATTCGTTTGGCGTCAGCCCTCGAGGCCTTGCTCCCTTGCTGTACGCGATGACAAGCTTGAGGTGTTATGAGCTTGGGTGGCTACTGTTGTTCGCGTCACAACATGCGCGTCACAAGGCCGACAACTGCGACAAGTCGCGGATACATAAGTAGGGCACCGGATCACAGCCAAGTAATTGGGAACTTCTGTATCGTCCGTAAACAAGACCGCGACACAAACCCTCGCACGCGCCTGCTCCAAGACCAACACGCGACAGACCACGACCCAGAGCAACATGCAGACTATGGCTATGGGCAGCGGCCTGCCCGCGGCTCGCTGTGTCACTCTGCGGTCGCTGCAGGCGCGCCATCCACTGTCGCGCGTGTGCCGACCGCTGCCTCGGCCGCTGCGGGCGAACGCGGACGACGACAAGACAGGTGCAATTTATGCTACCTGCATCCTGGTTCTGATCAGCGGGTCCTACGAGGTTCTGTCTTCGGGCGTGGGTGACGCGCCATCCCGCCCACCCACTCTTGCCATACGCTGAACGCCACCTCCACCACGCCACCGCAGGCGGCGACTTTGAGTTCCAGTTCACCAAGGAACTGCAGCGCCGCGGCTTGTCCTCGGGCTCCTCCATGGACGAGCCTGGCCGCGAGAAGGCCCCCGCGGAGGCGCCCGCCAGCAGCGGCAACGCCCAGGCCTCCTCCTCAGCGCCCTCCTCCACACCTGGCACCAACCCCTTTGCCAGCAGCGCCGGGCCCTCGGCCTCCCGCCCACGCCCGCGGTCGGCGCCGCCGCCCATGGCTCCCGGCGCTGCCGCAGGCGTCGGCGAGGATGACCAGCGACAGAAGTCCATGGACATGGTCAACGAGGGGCTCGAGGTGCGGGCGGGGCAGGACGCCAGGGGCCTGGAGCCGAGGGGCATAGCGGCGCACCCGAGCCTTGGCGCTGTGGGACCATGCCGCGGCACCCGTTACGCAGCCATCGGGCGCTTGAGCTGCCTGGGTGCAAGGCGTTGCGGGCTTGCGTGTCGCCAGCACCGCGTACCCTGTGCCCCCCTCCTCGCCCTCCTGAATCGCGCCCCTCTGTGCAACCCACCCTCACCCCGACCCGTTCCAGGGCCTCTTCCCCCGCGCCAAGCTGCTGTTGACGCTGGGGGGCTCCGTGTTCCTGGCCTTCCTACCCTTCATGGCGAGTGGCGGCGTGGAGCCGGGGGGCCAGGGGCGGCGTGGGCTCTCACCTGCGCTCGCAAATCACGCAGCACGGCGGAAGGGGCAGGCGGGGGCTGCTGCTTCGTGATGGGCTGGCGGCTCTCAGGAGGACTCGCTACACAAGCACTGCAGTGGTAACGGTGCCCGTTTGGCGCTGGCTGCGGAGAGGGCACCAGGATCCATTTTGTAGCAAGCACCCCTTGACAACCACCTCCCTTGCACCCCCACTCCCCTGTCTCCATCATCCTCCCCAGGTCGTCTTCTCGCTGCTGTTCACGGGCATCTACGGCGTGTTCGGGGACTCGTTCCTGCACGGCGGGCGGCCCACGGGGCCGCCCCAGTACATCGACCCCGAGCGCCTGCTCAGGTGGGGCCTAGGGCGCGGGGGCCGGGGCTGGCAGCTGGCCGTGCAGGCGGCGGCCTGCCGCACCAGGCGCACGCTGGCCAATGGTGCCACACATGGCTGCTACCTCGCTCACGCTGCCGCTGGCCTTGCTGCCCTGCGCTGCCACCCCGCAGCGAGCCCACCGTGGACCCCTACATCCCATTCGACTCCAGCCCCTACAGGTGAGCGCGTGTAGCACGGGCGGCGGACCCCCGCCTGCATAGCGCCGAGCAGTCCCCGCACAAGGAGCCAGTGCCGGTGCCGATGGTTGATGTTTCGGCGAGAGCTGCAAACCTGCGACGCGGCCCTGCGCTTTGCCGTTGCCTGCCTGCTGCCTCCTGCTGTTACGATCCCTCCCTGCCCCTGTCCCTGTGTCCCGCAGCGCCCCGGAGCTGCGGTGACGAGTGGCAGGACCGTCCTGCGCGTCATAGCTTGAACTGCGGGCAGTGGGCTGGCAGCTTGGCACGACATGGCGTGGGCGTGGGGGGCCGCCGGTGTGCGTGCGAAGAGGGGCGTGGCGAATGTACCATCATATCCCCTGCCTACATGGGAGGGCTCGCTATGTACCTTTTCGGTGAGGGCGTGTGCTCATGTGCTGCTGGGCTTTGGCTGAGCGCGCCACGATGGCTGTATCAGGGGAGAACCCCCTGGGCTGTATGCTGTATGGGGGAATGTGTGACACAGCTCGTGACGAAGAACTGGAAGAGTGCTTGCATCGAGTGTTGATGCTGGGTTGATCCTGCGCACGCCGCAAGGCACTGCGTGCGCGCAGCCAATAGCTTACAAGGGGGAGCCGCCAGGCGCTCTGCGCGCTTGGCCGGCCCCAGCACAATTCAAGGAGCTCATCCAGTCTCTCCGCGCCGGCGGCGTTTGCACGCCCCAGTGCAATCTATCCATGTAAGGAGCTCATATGCTGCTGCACTGCCCCGTAGGTGCAGCACCACGCTGCCGTCCAGCAGGGGCGGCGATATGTACGCACTCCCGCCTCCTTCCCATCCAGCACCAGTTCGTGCCACAAGCCTCGCACGCAGGGGCCCGTCATGGCGGAGGCTCTTCATCTGCCCGCGGCACACATACGCGACCCGCCATCTACCCGCTGACCGATTCAGTATCTCACACGACGCCCCAGGCCGGTGGGACAACATGCTCAAGCCCCTTACCTCGCATCCTAGCTACAACCTCACCACAAGGCGCTCATTCCGCCCACAACCTCACTCATGTATGCCGGTGGCGCCTGGAGACTCACAACCTCAGCTTGGGGATGCGGGACGCCTTGGGGCCCCCGCCGGGGCTCACGAGCGAGTTGGCGCCCGACTGCGACATGGTCGCCTGCGCCAGGGAGGGCGGGGGCCAGGGGCGAGTGGCCTCAGCAACCACATGCTGCCCCAGGCCTGCGCCGCCAATCCTTCCTTGCGCCAGTCCCGCATCACTACCCACGTTGCCCTGCCCCAGCCCCCAGCCCCACCTGCGGAGACTTGCCGGCCCCCGCCAGCTGCTGCTGCTCCTTGTCCCGCAGCGCCGCCGCTTGCGCCGCCCGCGACGTGGCGGTGCTCTTGGGCGTGTCGGCCCGCGCCTGTGCCACGTCGTCGCCGCCGTCGTCCGCCAGCGCCAGGGCGGGCGCGTGGACGGTCGGCAGCACGCGGTGCGGCGCGGCGGCGGAGAAGGACAGCCGGCCCGCGGGGCCACCTGGGCTGGCGGCCACGGCGCCGCTGAGGGGCGCGGGCGTCTTTGCCGGCGTGGGCCTGCGAGCATAGCCAGGCAGACAACGGGTTGGCGTGAAGCCCCACGCCACTCGCACTTCTAAGAGTTGAGCGCGGACGCCCAAGGCGCCTGCCTGGCCATACTCTATGTGACAAGCACCCTGCACACCGCTTACGGTCAACCCAAGATACCACCGCGCGGGCCTCACTTTGTGACGCTGCCACCGTCCGACGCCCCGGGCGGGTCGCCCAGGTAGCGCTTAAACAGGTCGGCCGCCGAGTTGCGGACGCTGCCCACGCTGCCAGGGGCCGCCGCCGCCGCCTCGCCACCCGCGCCGGCCTGGCTGCGCATGGGCGAGGCCGCCATCTTGCCGCGCATGGGCGGCGTCAGAGCGGGCGGCGCCATGGACGCGGTAGAGACGGCAGGCCCGACCTCCGACACGGCGATGCTGGCTCGCAGGAAGTCGGCGGCGCTGATGCGGCCGCCAACGCCGCGGCTCGAGGCCTGGCCGCCGGCATTGGAGGCGGTGGGGACGGCGCCGCGGTAGGCGCCCACCTCGCGGGAGCTGGCAGCGCCGCCCATGGACAGGCTGCGCCGGGCGCTGTCGTGGCCCGGCGTGTTGCGCGGCGTCAGCGTGGGCCGCTCGCCAGCGGCGCCCCCCGGGCCGCGCGTGCGCACCGCACCGGCGGGGCCGGGCGTGCCGCGCGCGACGGGGGGCTTGCCGGCAGCGGAGCCGGCTGCTGCGCCCGCGGCGGGCCGATGCTTGGGCACCTTCTCGGCCGCCAGGTGCTCCAGCTCCGCCTCCACGGCCTGGGCGGGGGACATTCGCAGCTGGGTTGCTTTCCGTGCGCCTGGCGCCCTTGCAGGCCAGACCCGCCCTGCAGGTTACCGCATTGCCTCGCCCGCTCCCAGGATCCCCACGGAGCGCCTTCGGCCTACCAACCCCACCTTGAGCACCCCATCTGCCAGCGGCTGCTCGTCGTACAGGAAGGGGCCGCCCTCCTCCAGCTCCCACTCGTTCAGCGCCGCCTGCAGCGCCTCCAGCGCGGGGCCCATGCGCTCGCGGGTCTTGCCCGCCCGGATGGCGCGCTGCATGTTGCGGCTGGCGTCGCGGCCCTGGGGGGAGGGCAGGGTCGGCGCAAACGGCACACGCAGTGAGCCGACCCGCATCCCGGCAGCCACTGCCCACCGCCTGCTCGTATGTGTCCTCCCCGCCGAAAGCGGCGCCCCTCTTCATGCCCACTCATGCCCACACCTTGTATCTGTTCTCGTCCAGGTTGTAGGACCGGAGCCAGGCGCTGTCGGCGGCGGCAGTCAGCAGGTCCGTCACCTGGCACCAGGTGCAGGGGGACGCGGCGGCGTGGGCAAGGGTGTCCCCGCGCCTCGGCGGCATGGTCCCACCCGGCCGACCCCAGCGAGGCCGGGCAGACCCCCACGCCCACCTGCGCCAGGATGGTGTGCCTCTTGGCCGCCAGCGCCGTCACCTCGGCCACCAGCCGCACCAGCTTGGTCAGCACCGAGGTCATCTGGGCAGGGGGCGCAGGGAGAGGTGAGGTGCGGGGTGCAGCGCGTGGCGGCCGCGTTGGGAGCAAGCGAGGAAGAGGCAGGGGCGCGCAGGGTGCCGCCACAGCCCAGGGCCGCCGCCCCGCGCCGGCCGCCACTCCCCACCTGGCCCGGCCTGTCAAGCTCCGCCAGCAGCGGCCCCGTGTGCGGCGGCGAGATGCGCGAGGAGATGCACAGCGCCTCCAACTCGCGCGCCTTGGACAGGGCCAGGTCGCGCATGGCCTGGCAGGGAAGAGCGGCGTGCATGGAGGAGTGTGAAGAGAAGGACCGGGAGGGGCCACAGGCCCCGCTACCAGCCGTGCCCTGCCAGCGCCCGACCGCAGACGTCCTGAGTCCTGCTCGGCCCGGCTGCACCTGCGCCTTGCAGCCCTCCAGCCGGTTGACCTCCGCCATGCACTGTGACCAGAGGGAGGAGGTGAAGCAGGGCGCTGTAGCGTCAGGACATCCGTGCGCAGGTTGGTCGGGACTACACCGAATCCCACCCCCACCAACGCGCCTCCTACCCAGTCCCTGCTCGCCACGCCCTGGCTGCCCACCGCGCCACGCCCACCTTCTCCAGCGTGCGGCGGTGCAGCCTCTGCGGCCGCTCCCCCGCCAGCAGCTTGGCCACCATGGCCCGCTCGGGCGCGTCCTCGGGGATGGCCAGCGCGCCCCACAGCGAGGCCAGCATCTCCAGCGCGTCGCGCGCCTGCGCCTCGCGCTCCGTCTGCACAACGCCGCAGGAAGGGCCATGGCGCGTCACGGCATGCTCATTGACAGAGCACCATGAACGGAGGTGCGTGCTCGTGTGTTTACCATGCCTCCGGTCCAGCGCACTCCATTTACCACGGCCGCAAGATATCGCAGCTTTGTAGCACACCCACACACGCCCACACACACTCGCCCACCCTAACCCAGCCTCACCTTCAGCCGCTGCATGTCCCCGATCTTTGCCTCAAGCCGCTCAAAGGCGGTGTCGCTGAGGTCCACCACCGGCCCCTCGCCCTCGCCGCTGCCGCCCGTGCCCGCCGCTGCGTCGTCGCCCGGGAAGGCCGAGCCCAGCACCTCTCGCGACTCGCGGTCCGCGCACAGCGAGCCCAGCCCCGGCGCCACCTCCGCCGCGGCCGCGGGCGCATCCTCGCCCAGCTCGCGGCACACGGCACGCAGGCCGTCAAGCCCCTCCTCCACACGGGCCAGGCGCCGTGCCTGGGAGGGAGGGGTGAGACGATGAGTGCAATGAATATGGCGAAGAGGCTCGGTCTGAGGCGGCGTTGGCAAGCGTGCCGGTGCGCTGCCCATTAGCTCGGGCACCGTGGCGGGCACTACCGCGGCTGTCAAATGGCTTTATGAAGCGGGTAGGTGCGACGCACCGCCTCGTCTTTGAGCTTGGTGTTTTCCATAGCCAGGTACTCCAACGCGCCGCTGGATATGTCGGGTGAGTCGTCAGCGCTCGAGGAGCCGCTGGACCCTGGAGCCGCCAGCAGGCCAAGTTGGCGCTTGAGGCGGCGGTGCAGGGTCATGAGCTCCTCATACACCGCCAGGCGGGCTTCGCGCCGCGAGCGCCACTGCTGTAGAGTGCCGCGCAGTGCCTCGAGCGTCTTGAGCAGCGTTTGCTCGCCCTGTGGACAGGGGCGAGGGGCGAGAGGGGGTAGCGGCACGCGGCCGGTCAACGCACCATACGGCCAGCGGCAATATGTTGGTATCGCCTCGATATGGGCTCTGCTGTCGGCAAGCCGAGTGTGGCTAGAACCTTGCCTCGGGCGCGGACGTCGCGATGCTGTCCGCCTGCGAGTCGCCGCCGTCGTCCAGCTCGGCGCGGATGCTTGCAATCTCCACCGAACATTGGTTGATGTGACTCTGTGGAGTAAAACGGGGGCTGTCAGCGGCTTCGGGGGCTCGGGCGCTTGCAGCATGCGACTGACCCTGACGTCGGCCCGCTCCGCCTCAGCCTTCGCGACCGCCTGCTGCCAAGCTCCCCTCGCTGATTCTGTTGCGGCCTCCAACTCCTGAATTCGGTCGCTCTCGCCTCCGCCAACGCTGCGCCATGTCGACTTGAGTTTGCCGACGCACGCCCTTGCATATGCGTAGTAGTCAACCAAATGCGCTTCAAGAACTTCGTCGATATTTGTTGTTGGCCTGCCGGCTGGGCCGGGCGTCGTCGCCATGGTCAAGAATTGCTACGTAGTGTCACTCGCTGCAGTTGTCAGCGCGTCATGTCAGCGCAAATGGTAATTTGTCAGCAGAGTATGTGTGTGCGACCGAGGCGAGGCGGAATTCTGGGAGCTGTCCGCGAAATTTTGACCATAAACCAATCCGCGATCCGCGGAGGCCGTGCCCGTGCCGAGCCGAGGAGAGGCTTGTCGCTAGTCAGGTTTGAGAAGGGGGCCGTTGCAGCGCGCGTCAAGACTTGCCGACTTACACCGTGTCGAGTAGCAAACCCTTCGGCCCCATTCGCCCCAAGCCTGCCCCTGACGCAAGCAGCGCCGGTCCCGATCAAGGGGTTCCCCCTGGTCTCGACCGCTCCGAGGACCCCGCCGACCATAGAAGTCGGACATCCTTCTTGCGCCACCCGCGCCGGCCACCAGCCCCACCTTGCTCCTTACCGCAATCCGCGCCGGCACTGGCCCAGCCTCCTCGTCTGTATCATGCCCCCTCGGCCTGCCCCTCAGCCCGCTCCGCAGCAGCGCCCTGCAGCGCTGGCCCCGACCGCCCCAGCCGCCGCGTCCGCCCCTGCTTTCGCGGCCTCTGCCGCTGCAAGCGCAGCCCCTGCCGCCTGCTGCGCGGTCTGCAATGCCGCCTGCAGCGCAGCGCCCGAGCCCGTGCCGCCGCCCTGCGCCCCTGCATCAGCCGCCTGCCGTGCTGCCTCGGCCGCCCGCTCAGCCGCCTCCACTACATGCTCCGCCATGCCTAGCCCCGGTGCTGGGGCTGGGGCCGTGCCTCCTAGCGCTTCTTATCTCCTACCGCCCTCGGCAGCTTTCGCCTGCCCTGGGGGCCCTGCACCATCATGCGCCGCCGCTTGCGAGGCCACGCCTGCCGCCCGCGCCGCCCCTGTCTCCAGCGGACGCCCGCGCTGCCGCCGCGGCTGACTGCGCGGTGCGGGCCGCCAGGGCTGCTGCGCCAGCGGCCTCCAGCCTCCAGCGGCGCCGGCTGCTGGCGCCGCGCGCGCGGAAATAGCGCGCGGGAGGGGGCGCGGGAGGGGGCGGCGGAAGCCGAAGCGGCAGCGGCAGCCGCGGCAGCAGCAACAGCAGGTGCGGGCGCCCCCGCGTGCTGCGGCGGACGCTGTTCCTCTGACTCCACCACCACAGGCTCTGTGAAATGCTCTTGATAAGGCGCAATGAGGAACCCTCCCAGCTGCTATGCGCTGCTATAAGCTCCTTTGGGCCCCGTATTGCGAAGATCCCTGTGCCAGGGCCAAGGATTGTGTCCTGGCTTGGTGTGAAACTCTCGACTGTGCTGTCGTGACCAGTGGCGGCAAGGCGTGGGTTACGGCATCACTGGGCGACTAGCAAGCGAGCCGGTGACGGAGCTGTCTGTCAGAGTATGGCACGAGTACACGTCCGCGTGGCGCTTCGCCCTAGTTGGGGCCAGGACTCACGCTATTATTAACTCGTTTTAAGCAAATTTGGCCAGCGACAGCGGCAGCGACATGACACGCCTCGTTGGGCAATCTCGCGAGCCCCCCGCCCCCGCCGGCCACCCGGCACGAATGCTGCTCCCTAATTTGTGACCACCAGCCAGGTGTCTGGGTGCAGGGCCCGCTGCACCCTCGATCCACGGCACCCCTCATGTTATGTGAGGTTCCGGACTGGCCAGGCATATGCGTCCTCCCCTCCTGCCCCAGGCGTCCCCAGGCAACAGGCATCTCTCGCCAGCCAACGCGGAGATTGGCCATGCACTCCGCGCCCCGCAGCAGCCCGCCTCGCACGTAAGGCCCCTGTCGCAGCTGCCCCAGTCCCACCTCCCGCGCTCTGGAGTCGATGCACGTGGCGGCCAGGAGGCTCGGCCCTGGCGCCCGCCGCACGATGCCGCCGCCCCCAGGGGCCCCCGCCCAGCCTCCGACCGCCGCAGCCGCCGCGCGCTTCCAAACCCTGGCCCCTGACCTGCCCTTTGCGGACCGCCCCACCCCCGGCAGCCACCCGCTGGCCCCCGCTCTACCTGGGGCCTGCACCCCGACGGCAGCAGCGGCCCTCCATGTGGCCCGCACATGAGGCCTGAGGCCGCAGCGACCCGCCACGCACCAGCCCCGTGTGCCGATCCCACCGACCAGCCGCACCACACGCGCCGCCCGCCTCACCCGTGCCACACATCATCCCGCACCACACGGGCCGCCCCCTTCACCCCCGGCCCCTGCCGCGCGCTTGCTCCCGCTCCAGCGGCTCCCGCGAGCTCCACAGCCCCAGCCCCCGGCCGCCCTCCTCCCTGCCCGCCCCTCCCCGCACCGCCGCCTCCACCACGTGCCGCGCCCCCACCAGCAGCCCCGGGCCGCCCGGCCGCTCCGCCAGCGCCCGCGGGCAGGCGGCCACCAGCTCGGGCGGCCACAGCCCCGGCAGCGCCACGGGGCGGGTGCCGTTGCGCATGAGCAGGCTCTGGGGAGGACGGAGGGGAGAGCGGGGGGGGGGTCGAGAGAGGAGTGGCAGTGGATGTGCTGCCGAGTGCTGCCGAGGAGCACGGCTGCGCCCCTCGCCCTCCCCCTAAAACCCCCGGCCCCCCTCGCCCTCCCCCTACCCCCGCACCTGCTTGCTGCTGCAGCCCCTGCACTGCGCGTAGTAGACCTGCTGCAGCGCCCGGTCGGGCAGGCCCAGCCGCTCGGCCAGCTGGGGGGCAGGGAAGGGGAGGAAGGGCAGGGGCTCGTGGGGACCCGTGTTGGAGCAGCAGGCAGGAGGACCTGGTGGGGCGAAAAAAAAGGTAAGACGGCATTCGCTGGGCGAGCGCGCCGGCTCAGGCGGCGGCTGCGCCCCTCCGCCTCCGCCCCTCGCCTCTCCCCTTCCCGCTAGCCTCCCCATCAGCCCCTTCCCTTGACCCCAGCTCGCCCGCAGCCCCCTGTCCGCTCACCCCCGCCAGCGCCTTCTCCAGGCCCCCCGCCGCCTCCCGGGCCGTCAGCGCGTCCTTGACCACCTTGTACGGCGGCTGGTGGTCGCCGATGACGCCGTTGAGCCGCGTGCCTGGGGGGAAAGGAAGGGTGGACAAGCGGGCGGGGAAGGGAAGGGGCGCGTCGGGCCCGTTGCAGCCCCCCACGCTGGGCACCTACTTCCCCAGGACACCGCTTGGTGCCCCTCCCTCCCTGCACACCCGCACCCCCCCACCCCGCCGTGGCCCCACCGCAGCTGTGGCAGCCGTCGCGGCCGAATATGACGGACAGCTGCGCCTTCTCGCTGGCGCTAGCGTAGGCGGTGGAGCCGGTGGGCACCGCCAGCCGCCCGAAGGCGCCGGGGCGGGCCAGGTGGCTGGGCAGCAGACTGTGCAGCTCAAAGCCGAACAGCAGCTTGGAGGGAGGGGGCAGGGAGGGGTGCAGGGAGGGAGGGGGATGGGCGGAGGAAGAGGGCGCACGCTGAGGTCCGCGGCAGAACCCGGCCGAGGGGCCGCGGCGCGCGGCTTCATGTCCCAGTCCTTTCCTTCCGAGCCTGACCCCGTGCCTCGCGCCTCTTACTTCCCGCCCTGCCCTGCATTCCCCCTTCCCTGACATCGCGCCGGGAAGATGCCCCTCATCTGCTGGTCCCCGGTCCCTTCCGGTCCCTTCCGGTCCCTGACCCGGCCCCGCCCCTCCCGTCCACCGCACACCTTGTACATGAGCAGGCCCAGCACCGCGTCCGCCGCCGCCTCGCGCCCGTCCCAGCCCCGCACCAGCTGCCCGGGCAGCGCCACCACCGCGCCCCACACCCCACCGCCGCCGCCAGCCCCGCCCTTGCCGGCCGCCGCCTTGCCGCCGCCGCCCGCCTCGGCTGTCCCCGCCGCCGCCGCCGCCTGCTGCAGCGCCGCCAGCGTGCGGCGGCTGGTGTGGCCCGCGGCCACGCTGCCGGCGGCCACCCAGGCGGCGCCCCAGGCGGACGCCAGCAGCGGCGTGCGGCAGTGCAGGCGCAGGCAGCCGGCGGCAAACTGTGCGAGGGTGGGGGTGCGGGGCTGTGTGGGCGGGGAGCTGGTGTTCAGGCTAGCTTGCTACAGGTCGGAATGGTATGCTGGCTCCATTCCACCGGGCAGCAGGGCGAGCCCCCTTGAACCAGGCCGCCTCTCCGTGTGCTGTCGCAGGCCCGCTCTCGCCCCCCACATCCACTGCCCAATGCCTCATTCCCCATTCCGCTCACGTGTCCCGCCGCCAGGGTGCCGCTGTAAGCCGCCGCGGGGCATCCCAGCGTCAGCACCGCGGCTCCCAGCTGCGGGGCGGCGATGTGGGGAGTGGGGGTGAGGGGCAGCGGAGCAGGGCAGGGGGGCGGGGCGTCTGGGTGCCGAGGGACCAGGAGGCAGCCCCAATGCTGGCGGGCAGCTGCCGCCCCCAGAACCCGGGACCCGGGACCCCTGCCGGGGGCTAGGGGCCTGGGGCCCAGCGGTGCCTCCCTCCCTGGGTGCGGGCGGGCGGGCGGGCGGGCGGGCGGGCGGGCGGGCGCGCACCTGCTGCACCGCGGGGTGCGAAGCGGCGCTGGCTGCGGCCGCACACAGCGCCGCCCGCAGGCCCAGCCTGCGCAGGTTGGGCACAAGCGGTCACGGGAGGGGGCCAGGCGGGGCTTGGGGGGTGGCCCCGTTGTGAGCAGCGGCGGGCACGGCGGCATGGGCAGGGTTGGGAGGCAGGGTTGCAGGCGGGGCGGCGCGGCAGTTGGGCCGCAGTTGAGGCGGCGGCTCACCAGTCTTGCCGACCGAGGGCGTCAAAGACGGCCGCCCCCGCGGCAGCCAGGTCCTCGCCGCCACCGGCCTTGTCGCCGGAAGGAGCGGGCCGGCCCATGCTGAAGGGCGAATGCGCTGGTGCGGAGGGGTAGGGGCTGTTGAGCTGTGGGTTGGCCGGTGTGTCGGGGTGCCTTTGTGCCTACGAAGCGCGCGCTATGCCGATGGGATGGCCGTAGGAGGTCGAGCGCATACGATGGCGCGACGGAAGGCGACTGGGGTTGGAGTTGCGCTTGCGGATGGCGCCTCGACAGGTCAGGGTTCGGTGATGTGCCGTTGCGGCGATGCGGGCTTGCCGGCAAGCACAGAGGTAAGTAGTGGCCTCTGCGGCATGCGCTCGTTCGGCCAGCTTCTCTACATGATGATCCCGTTCTACCCGCCATAGCGTACGGCCTCGGGTCGCCGCAGCGCAACCGCAACTACGCGCAAGGCTGTGTTGTTATATTTCACATCAGATACAGGACTGCCACTTCTGCCACGCAAGACACGCCGTTATCAACCGAACGACGCTGCATCCCCACTTGCGCGACTTGCGCGAAGCTGCCCGCGTCGTTCCATAATTTTTCGAGCCGCGGCTGAACGTCCCACACTGCTTGCTGCACGTCAGGGCGGCGGCGGCGTGCATCGCCGGTCGCCTCCCGTTCGCTTGTCGGGCAAGGGCCTAGCACGCCCGCAGCTGCCTGGCCGTGGTGTGAGGGTAGCCATGGCGTGGGACCGGCAAGGCGTGCTGGAGCGGTGCGCCATGACGGCGGCAACCGCATGGGGCTTCTTCCTCATGGCTCGCTTCGTCAACACCAAGTAGGGGCGGGGCCGCCCGCAGTGGAGGGCGCGCTGAGGGGCAGGGACGCGGGGACGCACAGCAGGCACGGGAGGGGGGCGGGCGGACGCCTGTGGTGTGGGCAGGGACCGGCAGGTGGCCCGTCACACTATGGCGAGCCCCGGGGCCCCGCACTGCACACCGCCTCTGCAGGTGGCGCGAGGCGGCCATCGTGAAGCAGCTGGACGAGACGCAGGTGCGGCCGCGGGGGAGGTCGAGCGGTTGGGCGGCCGCGGCTGTGCACGGCCCAGCACCGCCCTGCAGCTCCTGCAGCCCCCCTCCCCCGCGCCGCCCTCAACCCTCTCCGCATCGCCCGGACAGCGAGCGCCGCGCCGCTCCTCTGCCCCCTGCCCGCCCAAGCCTAGCCAACACCACAACTCCGACCCTAACCGCAGGCCGCCCTGGAGCACGAGCGCTCCAAGCGGGCGGCCGACCGCGTGGGCCGCATCCGGGCGGAGCAGCAGGTGCGCGCCCGGGTGGGGGGAGGGAGGGCCGCAGCCACGGGGTGGTGGTGGTGGAGGCCGAGGGAGGCCTTGCGACGGCGTGGGGCGACCGGGCCTTCGGCCAACGTGGGGAGGGAGGGCGGTAGGAGGGGCTGCAGGGGTTAGGCAGGGGCCCGAGGGAGGCCTTCGGGCAACAGCTGTGAGGGCAGCTGGGCAGCCCCTTGGGCAGCCATTGATGCCACCGAACCGCCACCGCCGTGCCGCCCTAAGCCTCCTCCACGCCTGCCCCCTCCGCCTCCTCGGCCCCGCCCGCTCACCAGCTGCGGGCGGCCACCGTGGAGCTGCAGCGCCTCAAACTGGCGGCAGCAGCTGGCGGCGGCGGCGGCGACGGCGGCGCCGCCGCAGGGCCTGAGGCGGACGCGGACGCGGACGCGGCCAGCCTGCCGGATACGGACGCGGCGGAGGACGGGGAGCTGGAGACGGACGGCGACGGCGCAGCCGCCGAGGCGGCGCCGGGCAGCGGCGGCGTGGGCGGCGGCGTGTATGCCGCCAAGCGCGAGGCGGCGGCGGCGGCGGCGGCGCTGGCGGCGGCGGGCGCGGCGATGCCGGTGTTCCCCTTCCGCCCCATCGGCCACCTGTACAGCGTGTTCACGGAGCGCAACGGCACGCCGCGGCAGCCCGAGCTGGCGCCCGCGGCGCGCTGCCGGTTGGTGCTGGCGCCGGGGGTGCCCGCCGCCTGCCTGGAGGGGCTGGAGGCGTACAGCCACGTGTGGGTGCTCTACGTGTTCCACGCCAACACGGGTGCGGCCGCCGGGGGGTGGCTGCTGCATGGGAAACGGGGCAAGAGGCAGAGGCTCGAGTGCACAAGGCCAGGCCGCCGCACTGCGCAGCTGCGCCCAGTCGGGGCCGCGTCGTGCCTCCCGTCACTCGGCCCAGCCCTCCCTCCCTCCACCTCCTGTCCCCAGACCTGGCCAAGTACCTGGCGGCCGACCGCACCAAGCTCAAGGCCAAGATTTGTGTGCCGCGCCTCAACGGGGGCCGCATGGGCGTGCTAGCCACCCGCTCGCCGCACCGGCCCTCGCCCATTGGGCTCAGCACCGCGCGCGTCATCGGCGTGGAGGTGGGGCAGCGGCGGGGGGGGAGGGCAATTACTCCGCCAGGCTGCACCGCCGCTTTCCTGTGACGGAGGGCTCCGCTGGAACCTCAACCTCCTGTGCCCCTGGCCCTGCCCCCTCACCCTTTCGTCACTGCTCTTGCAACCTCTACCCATCATGTACCTTGATCCTCCCTCCCCTTCCCCGCCTGCCCGCCCCTCCCCTCCCAGCGCGGCAGCCTGCTGCTGGGCGGGGCCGACATCGTGGACGGCTCGCCGGTGCTGGACATCAAGCCCTACGTGCCCTTCTGCGACCGCCTGCCGGGGGCCACCGCGCCGGAGTGGGTGCAGGCGAGTGGGCCGGGGCGGGATTGGGGTGGCGGTGGGGAGAGGGCGGGACGGCAGGGGCTGGGCGTCGTGTGTGGCTGTGGGCTGCCGACCCGCAGTGCAGGGCCAGGGCCCCACGGTGCGGTCAAGCTACGAGCTATCGGAGAACCCGCAGTCGTGCACTTTGAGACCGCAAGCAACAGCCGGGGTGAGGGGGCATGCATGCGGTGGGGGGCCCGTTGACGGGCGCCAACATGGGCGCCGGCCGAGGTGCCCGGGGGGGGGGGCACAGCGCGGGGCAGCACGGCGCCGGCACGCGGCCAGCACGGCGCCAGCAAGGAGGAGCCCGCCGGGCATTGATCACTGATATGTGGCCATGAGGCCGCGGGTGCTGCTCACCAACCCGAAGGCTCCAGCCGCAAGAACCTCCACCCAGCTCAGGCAGCGCCCTTTCTGGACCCCCTACCCGGGACTCACCCCGACCTCGCTCGACCACACCCTGCCCCCTGCAGGCCGAGGCCGCCGACGAGCCCCTGGCCGTGGGCGGCCTGGTCATCCCGCCCACCGCCCAGGCGGCGCTGGAGAAGGCCTGGGCCGCGCGCCGCGCCGCCTCGGCCTCCTCGACCTGGGGCCGCCACGCCGCCTCCTCCGCCTCGGCCGCCTCCTCGGGCCGGCCGGCGCCGCTGCGGCCCCCGCTGTACGGCAGCTTTGGCGAGTTCCTGGAGCTGGTGCGCCAGGTGAGACGAGGAGGAGGGGCGCGGGGAGGGGAAGGGAGGCAGGGAGGGGAGGGGTAGATTGGAGGGGAGGGGAGAGGGGAGGCAGCCGAGGCTGCGCCCGCAGGCCCCCCTGCCGGCTCCTCTGCCCAGTGCTGGCTGCTGTCCTACCTCACCCCAGTCGCGCGATGCGCCTCCAGGATCTCCGCCCCATCCCCGTTCCCTCTCACAGGTGCTCAGCCGCGACATCCGCTCCGTGCACCAGCGCATCAACGTCAAGCCCGCGGGGCCCGCGGCGGCGGCATCAGGAGCGGGGGCAGCAGGAGCGGGGCCGTCCTCGCGTCCTCAGCAGCAGCAGGCGGGGGGGCCGCACGAGGGCTCCAGCTTTGCGCTGCAGGCGGGGCCGGCTGTGGCGTCCAGCGCGGGGACCACGGAGGACTCGGAGGGGCAGCCCGCGGGGCAGTACCACGTGGTCCTGGAGCACGTGTACCTGTCGTACGACATTGGGCCCGGGGGGGCTGTCGTACTGCGGGACGCGTGGCTGGATCCCATCACGGCCAGCGGCGAGCCCGGCGCCGGGCCAGCGCCGCAGGGCGCGGCGGAGGCGGCTGACTGAGCGCTGACTGAGGGCGTGGTGCACCACCATGGCGCTTTTTGTTGGAGCTTGAATGAACAGGGTTACACCCGACTCTCCGACTGGGGCGTTAGGGGTTACCACCATGGCGCTGCGCCGTGGCCTGGCGGCTGCTGCACTGTGA